>FIZR01026656.1:0-22514 GCA_900060175.1 Ferrisia virgata
AAAATCAAATCATCAAAATATTAAAATATACAATATTTCAATAGCATCAACGCCATCAAGATTTAAACCTTCTACATGCGCATACAATGGCATACATATATGTTGTCAAATGTTGGGAAACAAAATTTTGGAAAAAAATACAAATAAATACTTAGATGAATGGCCAAAAAATGGCATTTTATAAATGTATACAAATATTAAGGTCGCAGGTATAAGACGAGTTCATATAAATGAATGATGAAAATATTAATGAGAAAAACATCCAACTTAATACTTTAGGCCAATATTATAATTCTTGGAACAACGAGGATGGCTCTACATAAATTTAAACAAAAAAACAGCTGTTTGCGAGTTAATTTCGAATTTCTAGTGTCAATATGATTATTCAGCCGACACAGTAAATCAATATTTTTATTTTTAGAACATGCAAGTTCGAAATAAATTTGCAATTTTGCGCAAAAAGAAATGGTGAGTTTTCTTCACACATTTTCATGAATGACGATATTTATGAAATTAATTTCAGGTATTCTGGTCTTTAAGGCAGTATGTGATCATTTCAAACCTTAATGATCATATAGGGCTGGAATAAGGTTGAGAAATCTAGCTGAAAACAGATGAAAGCTGGCGGGCTACCCCATGGACCAGGCAGGTAGTCTGCAAAAAGGTTGACTCTATGAATTTAAAGAAAAACGTCTGTATGCTTTATATCTTATTTTAAGCGAACCGCTGGGCGATTTTTATGGAAAACGGTTCAATGAAATCGTCATGAAATCTACTTTTCGACGGTGTGAATTTTTCCCCTTAATTTTCCAATCAAATCGGATAAATTTCCACTCAAACTCTGAATTTATGTTTTTTTTTCAAATGATAACACGTTTAACCGACTCTATCAAGAAGAGTATTCAACGCATTTAAATAACAATTACACCATTGAGAAGACTGTTAAATTTCCTATATGGTTATCAAATAAAAATACACGGTCGTCGCGATGAAATTCAAGAGCTCGTCAGTGGGTAATGTGTAATTAATTATTGAGAAATAGTAAAACATTAGAGTATTTTTAATATTTTTTAATTTCAATGAATTTATAAATGCAAATCTAATGAAAGAGTGGTACATATATTTTTAAATAGTGTTTTTAACGTTGAAACACTGCTTAGTAGCTTCTTCTGCTCACTGGGGCTCAGAAAACACTCCGTTACCATATTTTAATTTTCAAAATGCTCGACCTGTTAAGTAAGTGTCAATATTTAGGTTCTACTTTGCATTGAAAATTTTTTCTTGAGGGTTTCAATCCTGTGAAAATAAATTTGTAGCTGAAAATCAGGCTTCATAGATTCTGAAGAGAGAAAAATATTACTGACAGATTTTAGGTAGTATTTAAATTTGATGTCAAAAAGTTTTGTTCCAACAGTCAATATCCTTAAATAATGACCTATTGAATGTTTAATATTACCATAATTTTTAACAAAATTTTGAGCTATAATGATCATTTTAAAATTATGTGTTGGTTTTTAGGAGCATCATATGAAACTATCTTCTATACTCTTCGGTCGTTGGGTGTTAAGAGTTATTTAAACATCTTGTCCTCGGAAACATTGATTCAAGGGTCCTCCAAAAAAACTCTCCATCAGACCTAATAAAAGCTGCTCTGGAGAAGTTTCTGAGCAAAACTAGTCATCATAAAGATGTAGTGTACGCCTACGAAAAGATGATGGAATTAATTCCAAACTTCATCGAAATTTCTACGGAGGTTCAAAGAATATTGAGTGCATCCGGAAGTCAAAACAAGATTAATAATGAAAAGTGGATCGCAAGAAGATCGACAGAGTTATATTATAAGTATAGTGATATCATACATAACTTGGAAAAAATTAATTGGAATATTGATCAAGATCTTGATTTACTTTTACCATATTTACCTAATATTAAGGATTATGATAAAGCTCTAATTTCTATTTTACATGAAATAATAATATCTTTAACAAAAGAAACAATTGTTCCCGAAATTTAAAAATGGTAATTGATTAATTTTGTAGTTTTTTCAATCGTCGTGTACACTTTCTATATAAAACTGATCTCGGCACGAATCTAGTTTTACCGCAAAAAATTTGAAAATTCTTTCTTATATGTTTATCAATTTATTAATTATTACATTTGAAACATAATTATCAATTTTCTTGAATAAATTTGTTTGGTATTTGAAAGCAGTTTAAATTTAATAACATAGGTAGATACTGTGTAACTGTGTTTTCTTTTTTCTTTGTATTATCCCAAAAGCTTGTTTTCTCTGAAAACCAACAATGTGAAATATTTATTTTTGTTTAATGCGAATGAATGAATGAATGAAATGAATGAACGGATTTCCATATCAGTAATGAAAGATACTCAATATAATTTATAGTACAAGTCAAATGGATGGATTCAATGGTTTGAAGAAATATTTTTGTACAAATATTTTATTTTAAATTTTGCAGTGCAAGTTTTTCTCAACTCTTAAAAAGTCTAAGATTATCAAGAATTAATAGAGATCTATTACTACAGCAAAAGAAAATTTTCCTTCCTAAAATTGATACGAAAATAATAATTATTTATAAATTGCTTTGATGTGTAGTTAGAGAAAATGATCTATTTTTGCTTAGAAAATGTTTAAATTTTTACTATGTGAATTTGGTTGATTTTTTTAATTCTGTAAATTGACTAATTTCGATGCAAAAGTTCAAAATATTTTTGACCACTCAGAATTTCAATTAAAAGTATATGAAATCGATACAATTCAGATACAAAAATTTGAAATTTGAGCCTGTGCCAGGAGTAGGAAAAAATTGATACAATTTGGATACAAAAATTCCAAATTTGAGTGATTGAAAAGTTAGATACTTAGTTTGAAAAATTGACAACATTAACCCATGTTCTGGGGGACTCTTCGAGTCATGAAAAGTTGAGAGAAAATTGAGGAATCATCAAGTGTCGGAAATTTTGTTGTGATACTGCAACAGTGCAAGCGTTGTTACTAGTTTTTAGATTTTACGTGCTGTCAACCCTGCGTGTCAGATGGTACATACGGTACAAGATGTATGTTTGATTGAAATGAAATGATCTTGCCTATGGTTTTGAGTATAAATTAATGAAATGAAAAGTAAAAGTATTCGACTTAGTTTTTTATTTGCAACAAATGTTGAAGAAAATATAGACAATTTATAAAAATTGGATACAAAAAAATGAAAATTTTTGAAATGAGGGAGATGAGAAATAGGATGAAAATGATTAATATTTGTTTTAAAAAATGGTTAAATTATTGATTTGAAAATTTGTGAATTTTTGTTTTTCCTGAGAGTTGAAAAATAGGGAGTTGATGTAAAAAAAAACAGATGGCGCAGAAAGAATATAATATATCTACTTGTAAGTTATTCATCGTAAAAAGATGCATTCTTTCATTCTGTTTCATCTTTCACAAATGGAGCAATATTTTCCAGTGCCTGTAAGAAATTTTTACAAACAATTTAACGTTTAAATGTATTTCACTCAGGAGTAAAATAATAAAACTAACTTGTTCCAATTCTTGTTTGGTAAACATATGAAATAATTTATCAGGCGTTACGGTGACGACTTCAACGTTGTTAGAGTTGAGTTTTTCTTCCATGACTTGTTTCAGAATATTCAAAGTCAGTGTGATCGCTTCTTTAAGATTCATTGACTGTATGATGCAGAATTATAAGAACACCCAAAGTGACTCACCAAGAATAAAAAAAATTAGAACGTACTTTATTGTAACCTTCTTGTAAGCTTTGTTGGGCTCCTTCACTTCCTGAGCCAATTGCTTTAGCATCATACTGAAAGCATGTACCAGAGGGATCCATGTGATACAGCTGTGGTCCTTTTTCATCACAGCCGGCAAACAGAATGGCAACTCCGAACGGTCGACTCTATAAACAGATAAAATTTTTACAATCCGATGGAGTAGCATACATAGTATCAATAGTGCCGTAACTGATATAAATACCATAGCAGCACCGTCGTCATCAGAATCACCGAACTGAATTGCTAGATTAGAAACAGCTTGAGCACATGATTCCACAGTCATTCTTTCATCATACGTAAACCAATGATTTTGACATTCGACTCTGGCTCTATCAATCATCGTTCTCGAGTCAGCCATAAGTCCACTGACAGCGCACCCTACGAAATTCATTCTAATTACAAAATCAATATTCTTGATCGAAGTATTGAATTTATTGCACTAAAATACCAATATGTTTATCCACTTCAACAATTTTCTCTATTGTTGTAGATTCCATAAGAGGGGATGTGATACGTTTTTCAACTGCTAAAACAACACCTTCAGAAGTACAGACACCAATTGCAGTAGATCCTAATTTGATTGCTTCAATGGCATATTCGATCTAGCAAAAAAAAATGATACACTTGATTTACTGGAAAATGTTATACTACACTAGCATCTATTTCTGAAAATTCATCTTACCTGAAACAATCTACCTTCAGGAGAGAATGTATTAACACCTCTATCGTATTCTGAACGCGTTAAGAACATCTAAAACATACATATTACGTTTTTAGTAACAAAATTTTGATCATCTCGAATATAATGAAAGAAAGTTATGCAGTATTATTTTGCAAACACTTTCTCAACCAACTTGATCAATAACTACAAGTACATATGTATGTATATGTAACGATTACTTACCTTTGTATTGCAGAAATTTTACCAAGATCGCCGAGATCAAAGTGAAGCTGATAACGAAGTGACAAACAATACAGTCGAGAACCAAATGACTTAAATTCTATATTTCATTTTTTTTACAAAAAACTTAAATTATGTTTTAAGTAAAATTATGGAAGTTGTCAGACAAATCAAAAGAAAATTTACGTACATGAAATAAATAATTTCAGCTAGTCATTCGGCATTCGTTAGCTTGCAAAAATTTGTTGATTCTTTTTGATGTTATACTTATGGTTTGCGGCTTGAGGCTTGAAATACGATCATGTTAACACTAACATTGCTTCCAACATTGCTGAATCTTATTAATAAATTCCCATTATTCTTTTCCCACAGTGCGTCACGAGACGACGGCTGTTCAGACTTTGGAGAGTTTGAACTGTTGAAGTGTTGATTATTTATTTATTTTTTTCAAAATTATTGAAACTGATATTGTAATATTTTATAACTTTTTATGTTATTGAATAAATGAAATGTTAAATAAATAAAAAATTAAAGTTCTTATGGAAAATAAAATAGTAAAAAAAAGTTTAAACATTTATTTAAAAATGAGTCTTCACTTTTACTTTCAAAAGTTTCAAGTCAACAAACTAGCAAAACAGTGTTTCAACTATTTTTTTCAAAATAGTTGGCGATGACTACCTGTTGAAACTATTCTCCGCCTCTCCTTCACTCGTCATGTACCAATACTATCACAAAAATTAATATTTTTTATAATTCAAATCAAACTCAATTCCAACATTCCAGTTCTTTTTAAACACGTACGCACACACACAGACACATTTGTGTACACTATACGTTCATCATGTGCGCGCACACAGAAACACTTCTAATTCTATAATTTGTAGAATGTATTGTAGATAATACATACGATATTCTATGCTGTATCTGTTTTCAGTGTTTTCTCTTGTACCTAATCGTTTTTATTTTTTTACGTCTAACAACAAATTTTTCATCTCAGTGTCATAGAACGCGTCAATTCAAGTAAATTGCCCAAGTTTTGATGATTAATTTTAGTAATTTTCTCATTTGTCTCGTCATCATCTTTTGAAATGCAAAATCCAACTTCTAAACATCTATCTAATTAGTGTGTTTTTGTTTCTTTGATTTGTTTCAGTGGGGCGATCTCATTCCAGAATATAAGTACAGAAGAATGATTTCATTTTGCATTTATTTAATCAAAATAAATGGGTTCGAAAATAGAATATGTTGAATCATCTCAGATTTACGCAGCGAAATATGTACGCAATTCAAAAGCTGTTGGTGTTCTTTGGGGAATATTCACAATTTGTTATGCCATCATTAGTACCGTTGCATTTTTAACACCAGAATGGATTGGTGGAACCTCAGAGTCCGATAATCCCACTAAATTTGGATTATGGAATACATGCTATATTGATTCAAACTCAGACCAAACGGAAGAATGTTATAGACATATCGATACTTTTTTAACATTCCCTTTATCACCTCTCAAGATTGCTGCTATTTTTGGTGCTATTTCAGTATTACTTTCTGTTTTTACAGTATTAATTTTGTTATCATTTTTTTTCTGTACTTCCACAACTGTTTACCGTACTTGTGGTTGGATTCAAATTGTATCCGGTTAGTATTATTTTCCTTTCTGTTTTTTGTCTTTTCAAGAATCTCTTGATAGTACCGTAATCATTTTCTTTTTGAATCTCTCATGATAAAATTTGTTTCTTTCTTAGCATTTGCACTCATTGTTTCGGTAGCTGTGTATCCTTTGGGATGGAATTCAGATATTATTCGTAATACTTGTGGTTCATTTTCGGATACGTATAACGCTGGAGATTGTAAGCTGGGATGGGCGTATTACTTAGCCGTAATAAGTTGCCTAGATGCTATCGTTCTAGCAACTTTAGCTTTCATTTTAGCTGCTCGTCATATTAAACTTCAACCGGAGCCTTTATATGGTACCAATGGGTCATTATATAAAGGTATGTGAAATATAATAACATGGAAATGTATAATTCATTTGAATATCTCAATTATTTACGAATTACTTTATTGTGGTTGCAGGAGAAATAAATAGTGCTTACATTGGTGATACAGGTTCAACTGCTGGCTCAAGAAAATCTTTGAATTTACACCCAGTCATGCTCATGCCACAGCCAATGACTGAAATTGATCGTTTTTCAGAAGTATCTACTAGGACGGGTCGTTCTAAAATCTCAAGTTATAGACCAGATTATATGTCTAGTACACAAAATTTTCAATTATAATTGATTCAATTTTGTTATATTTTTGTATCTGTTTTTACTTGTATGTAATTTTATACTTTTTTGTTACGTTCTTATACCAAAGGTATAATTATTTAAAATATTTAAATAAATGAATATAATGAATTGATGATTCATTTCCTACATCTTTTTGTTTAACGTTATGTCCATGTGATGTTGAGTCTTTCTTGAAGTAACTGTAATTGCATGATATTTTACACCAAATTAGATGAAAATTAATTCCTATGAAACAATTGAATTACTTGAATGTCATTGACTGACGACTCAAACTATTCTGAAATCTGAATCCAAATTTCTGTTCATGCGAGCATCCGTACAAATCAAGGTTGATTCCAGTATTTACTTACACATTTTAGTACTCATGCTCTTCGACCTAATAATGGTTACGTTAGAACGTTAGTTCCTCAATCAAAGATGTAAGGTAAAAATAAAACTTATGTGTCGTTTCAAAATTGCTGGTGTTTATTCTTTCACGTTCTATTTAATTTTGAATTGATCGAAAAAAAGGTTAATTTTTAATGTCGAAGAACACAAAATTTTGTTAAAAGTGAGCTAGCAGAAACGAAATAAATGTATAAGGTAATATGATACAATTTAGTTTTCGCTTCGTTCAGAACAGCTTAATATCATTTGATTTCTTCATTGCTGCAGACAAATTATTACGTAAACTTTTTCGCGATTACAAATGTCACAGAAAACGTGAAGCGAGTTGATTCAATTCAATTCTGAATAATAATGATACTAATGATAATAATAGCAAATTTGATACAAAACTCTAATTTTATAAATATTTAATGAATTTTATTCAAAATAACATTTAAAATTATTCAAACATCTGCGAAATAAACTTGAAAATGGTCAACTGCAAACTTCAACTTCGATCATGCCTCCTACAATAAACTTCATTATTGTGCCATTCATACTCAAACTCATACCATGAAATCTTAGGAGTTTCATTACTCGTGGTGTATTGTCACGTACGCAAATTCATCATTTATTTTTTTGATTTTGAAAACTAGAATTTACAATTTTTAATTTTATGTTTCTTAAAAAAGAAAATTATTGTTTTTAATGAATATTCGTATTTCGCACTACGAAAGGAAAAGAGTCATAGCGTAAAGTGCAATACCTTTGTTTTCTGTTTTCATACTATACTATACGGTATACAAGGTATAAGTGAAAATATGACATTTTCTCGTGGATAACGTTGAATGTAAGTTTCTCCTAGAATGTCCTTTTGGAAATTAAGTGTTAATTTTTTGTGGTTTTGTCAGTATTTTCATTTGTATGAGAACTATTTATACTCTTTTCATTTTAACATAATAAGAGGTGCTTTACATCTAAAAAATAGATTTGTTTCACGCTAAAATATTCGATGTATGGGATTACATTTTGTTGGGATTATTACTCATCTCTTATCCGCTTGCTTTTTATTCGATTACGTACATACGTGTGTATTTTGAATACGATTATTGAGTAATTCGGTCAGCAATTTGATGAAGTTTTTGTAGAAAAGTAAAACGCTTATTAGTAATCATGAACGTACAAAAATGGTGAATGATAATTTCATTACTTGGTATACTATTGTCGCTGTTAGAAATATTTGAAATTATTTTAATATTTGGAATCATCGCATTCGCTAATGCTGATGAATATTGTTTTCGTATATTTATATTTTACATTTTTCAGAGTATTATGAAGGCCATGAAGTTCTGTTTCGTAAGAATTTGATCTTGAAAGTCAATCTAAAAGGATAACAAATTCCCTGCTGGAGATTTCAGTTTGAAGGAATTCTCTTTCTATAGATTTTCTTCAAGTAATTATTACAATGATTATTATTACAGAGTGCCACATCGTGTTTCTTTTGGTGCTATACGTCGAACTTTTATTCAAGTTAATTTGTGATTGAAATTATTATTAACTTTAAGTGAATGTATGAAACATAAGATGGCTGCTATATTTATGGCGTTCAATTTTCTTTACTCAAAATTTACTGATTTATGCTTTTGTTCTGTTTGTTTTAGATGAACTGTAGGATGCGTCAAAAGCACACTGAAGTGAAACTATCTACTCATACTCACTGGTGAGAAATGTATTTTCTTATAAAACATATGCACTCGTATCACTTTCTTTTAAAATATCTTATCACTTTCTGATATCCATATAATCACGAGATTGAGCGAAACACTGGAAGTTGAATTAGAATAATGCTCAATAATTATCTCGAAGCTTATTTTTGAGTTAGTATTTTCGTTATTGGACTGCTATTAAATTGCCTCTATTTCACTGATGAATGATTAGTATTCCCTGAACCGCTTATGATAAACTAAAAGTACGTTTCTGTGAATTATAGAATATTTGTATTTTGCCCTATATTACTTTTAAAGACATCAACATTCAATCGCTCTTTTGTAGAATGAATTCTGTTTTAAAAAGTAACTATTATTGATGACTATTGGCCTTGATTTTAAACTAATTGTGGATTTGAAAAAAAGGAGTTTTGCAGTTTTCTTTAAATTATATGTAGGTCATTAATTTATTACATTTTTTATTGAATGAAATCCAAATAACCAATCATCCGAAGTACAAAGATAGTATTAAGATTATTAATGATATCGGAGGATTCTTTCTTTCTCATTCATGAGTACTTTTAAAATGTTGAAGAGTAATTTCAATTAATTTGTTTTTATTTAAATAATGATAATTGAGAAGTATAACTTCAGCAAATTTGCTTAGGTTTGTTGCAGCTTAATTGTAGTTTTTTTGTTATTGATTTCCTATTCACGCGTCTAAAATAAACATAATGCAAAAATTCTTAATTCAAACTAAGCTCTCGGTATTCAGAATAATAGAGAAATTTATTTTTATGAAAGTTTTATCATCATTGGATAAAATATTTTGAAATTTCAATATATACCCTGAAATAAAATTGTCTATTGTTGACTTTCGAGTCATTTTGAAAATGATATTTTAATTATCAAGGAGATTTGATTCAAGGGTAAATTTTAGATAATATTAGGCAAAATTATTGATAAGGTAAGTGGGGACAAATTTCAGTTATTGAATTTTGTTTTTTTAAATAAGTAAAATAAATTTTTAAAATATCTCAAAAGTCGGTATTAGACAATTTTATTTCAAGGCATATATTGAAATTTCAAAAGAATTCGTCAATTAGTAAAGAGAAACTATAACAAAAATAAATTTTAATTGAAAAAATCCTCACAGCATACCTTTGATACCCGCGAGTATAAATGTTGTATAATAATCTCATATGAATTTCATCAGTAAAATTTTCATTTTTTTGTTTATTTTTCAAGGGTATGCTCTGGGTTTCTTATCAGTGAAAATTTAGCTTTGCTATAGTTTTATAATATTAATTAATGAATAAAATGATGTAAAATTTCAATATACGCTATGAGATGAAATTGTCTTTCCACAAATTTATAAAATATTTTGAAAATTCATTTAATTTCTTTAAAAAAAGAGATCCGAGGATTGTAATTTGTCTTTACTTATCGGTAATTTCATCCTAAATTATCCAAAATTTAGCCATAAATCTCATTTTTTCAAATAAAGAAAAAGAACTTTCAAAATGCCTCAAATTACATTGATTGACAATTTTATTTCAAAGCATATATTGAAATTTCAAAACATTTTATGCATAAAATGATGAAATTATCCCCAAAATTAATTTCTCCTCATTTTGAGTACCCACAGCATAGCCTTTGTTCTTGAAATGTTGTTAGCATCGAAGTAAATTAAGAATATTTGAGGACCTTGAACTATACATGTAAATTGCACTGAAAATTGAAATTATTTCTCTTTTGAAGTTATGACGAAGAGACAATTCTTCAAAATACGACTGAAAATTAGTTGTGGTACATTTCGAGAATACAAATTCATTTTTTTAATTCATGAAGGTAAAATTTTTTCGCTTCTCATTACATTCTTCTGTTTATTGCTAAAATAGAAACTGATAACATGTTAACACAAAATTCAAAAACGTAATAATTTGAGTGAAACAATTCTTACAACTGCTTACGTTAAAAAAATTGCAAAATACGCTTGGTGTTGTTACAGCTGTTTGATTTTTTTTCAGTAATTTTGATTAATGTTAGTGTTATTGTTTTTTTGTGTGAATACATGATCGTAAAACTTAATAGGACATTAGGTTATTTTTACAAAATTTTTCAAATCAAAAAGTTTTTTCTCATGTATCTTGGAAAGTACGAACAAACAATTTTTTTCTGTTTTGTAATTGGCTTTGCTCTCTTTTTTCAGATAAATTCTCTGCACGAAAGCACCGTGAGATCACTTTGTTGTGGAATTGCGTCCAGTTTATGAATCACGATGAAGAGCACTTTTAAGAAGCAGATGTTCGTCGCGGCTAAAAATTCTGATCTAAATTCAGGTCAAACATCTTTGACGAATTATTCAAATCCACACTCGTTTATAGATCCTGCAACGTACATGTCAAACGGAGAATTCGTTTTTCGAGTACCGCCGGAAGCTCCGGTTTTCGAACCATCGGTAGAAGAATTTTTAGATCCATTAGCCTATATCAATAAAATAAGACCAATCGCGGAAAAAACAGGAATCTGCAAAGTGAAACCGCCACCAGAATGGCACCCTCCATTTGCCGTCGACGTTGATCACTTCAAGTTTACTCCTCGTATCCAAAAGTTGAACGAGTTAGATGCGAATACGAGAGTAAAGCTTTATTTTTTAGATCGTTTGGCGACGTACTGGAATTACAGTGGCGTTCAAATACGTATTCCCGCTATTGACGATAAAACCGTTGATATGTATTCGTTGTATAAGATAGTCGAATTGGAAGGAGGATTTGATAAAATTAATTCGGAAAAGAAGTGGTCTAAAGTAGCTCTTCGAATGGGCTATACGAACGATAAAAATGTTGGCACTCAGCTGCGAACGTATTACAAACGACTTCTTCTGCCTTACGAAAAGTTTGAAAAAAGTAAACTAAAGAGCGCACAAGAACAGGAAGAAGCTAAAAAAGCCTCCGCTGCTATCTCCGCCGTTTCCGCTGGTATCACCGTTAAAAAAGAACCCATGGAAACGGCTAAAGTTAAAAGTGAACCTGGTGTTCAAGAGATGAGTGGTAAGAATTGTGCTGGCAGCAGACGTTGTACGCGTTCGAATTGCGATGAAAATGGTACCGAAATTTTAGTTAGCGATACGTTCAAAAATCCAACCATGCAAGATAAAAATAAAGAGTTGCAAAGATTAACATTTTACGGACCGGGACCGAAAATATTAGGTTCGAATAAGAAGCAGAATTCGCAGAGTAAAAAGAAATCTGATTCCGATTCAAATCAACCGGAAGATTTACTAGCCGATTCGGCTTGTATGGTTTGCGGTAATGGCGAGTCCGAGGAATGTATTCTACTGTGTGACGGTTGCGATGATGGTTATCATACGTTTTGTCTGGTACCGCCTTTAACTGCTGTACCAAAAGGAGAATGGCGATGTCCGAAATGCATCGCTGCCGTAGTTAGTAAAGCTACCGATACTACGTTCGGTTTCGAGCAAGCTGAAAGAGAATATTCTTTGCAGCAATTTGGTGAAATGGCTGATCAATTCAAATCCAATTATTTCAACATGCCCGTACATTTGGTTCCTACAGAAAAAGTCGAACAAGAGTACTGGAAAATTTTATCGTCGATGGATTCTAGCGTTACAGTCGAGTATGGCGCAGATTTGCACAGTATGGATCACGGTTCCGGATTCCCTAGTCAAATGGCGCTAAAAAATTCCGGTGACGAGAATCACTACTACAAATCGTATGTAGAATCGAGCTGGAACTTGAACAACATACCAGTACTCGAAGGCTCGGTTTTGGGATACATAAACGCTGACATCTCAGGCATGAAGATACCCTGGATGTACGTGGGTATGTGCTTTTCGACATTTTGTTGGCATAACGAAGATCACTGGAGTTATTCGATCAATTATTTACACTGGGGTGAGCCGAAAACCTGGTACGGTGTTCCCGGTTCGCAAGCTGAACAATTTGAAAAAGTAATGCAAGAAACCACGCCAGATTTATTTCGAAATCAGCCCGATTTGTTACATCAGCTGGTTACTATACTGAATCCGAACATATTAATGGATCGAGGTGTACCGGTCTATCATATTGATCAAGCCGCGGGCGAATTCGTTCTAACGTTTCCGAGAGCCTATCACGCCGGCTTCAATCATGGTTATAATTTCGCCGAAGCGGTAAACTTCGCGCCGGTGGATTGGATACCATTGGGTAGAGATTGCGTCGAACATTATTCCAGCCTGCATAGGTATTGTGTATTTTCGCACGATGAACTCATTTGCAAAATGGCCTCGGTTCCTGAAAATTTGAATTCCAAGTTAGCCTTGGCTACGCACCAAGATATGCTGAAAATGCTAGACGTCGAAAATAAACAAAGAAAAGCGCTTTTAGAATGGGGCGTCGTCAACGCAGAACGTGAAGCGTTCGAATTATTAGCCGACGACGAACGTCAATGCGCCGAATGTAATACTACCTGTTTTCTGTCTGCAGTCACCTGTAAGTGCAGCCCGAAAAGAGTGACGTGTTTACGTCATTTTAGAGATCATTGCGGCTGTCCCGCTATTGATCACACGCTACGCTATAGATATACTTTGGACGAATTACCTGTCATGCTGGAGAAACTAAAAGAAAAGGCAGATTCGGTAGCTTCGTGGGCTGCAAAAGTTCACGACGCGTTGGACGTGAACACTCCTAGAACTATTACATTAACCGGCCTCAAAGAATTATTGAACGAAGCTCGTGAAAAACATTTTCCCGACGATTTGTCATTGAGTTTGTTATCAAAAGCAATAAAATCCGTTCAAGACGCATTAGCTGTCGATTTTAAAAATATCCTATCACGCAAGCAAACGTTAGATAAGAAAGTTACTTTGACTGAGATTCGAAGTTATTACGAAGAATTGAAACGTATACCATGCGTTCTACCTCAAGAAAATACTGTCAAACATTTCTTGAAATTTTTAGACGAATTCCAAAGTAATACCGAAGAAATACTTCGCAAAGAAAACGCTTCAGTTAGTGAAGTCGAAAATCTACTCAAACAAGGCAACTTTCCGAACGTCGAAATACCCTACATAGATAAATTGAAAAATCACAAAAGAGTACTTTATCTTATCGAAGAATATAAGGAGAAGAAGAAAAATACGTCGTTATTAACACCAGATGTTATCAATCAGTTGATCGCTTGCAGCAATAGTATACAAAATGCGAATACTAATGAACGCGTCGTTTCCGTTACCAAAGAATTGACGGCGATTAAAGAAATAGTTGACGCTTGGGAGAAGAAAGCGGCTTTCTGTTTAAGCAATAATGTTACCAATAAACAAATGACCAACGGTGCTAAATTATCGCTGAATAAACTAGAAAAATTACTCGACGAAGCCAACACGGTGGATGCATTTTTACCCAGCAGAGAAAAACTACAGTCGATCATCAAAAAAGCCTATGTTTGGAAGGAACGTGTTAACGGCCTATTTGGACCAAAAAAAGCGGCTCCATTCTTAGAAGTTATCGAAAGCCTGGTAGAAGAAGGTCAAAATATGAACGTCGAATTGGAAGAAATATTGAAATTGAAAGGTGTCTTAAGTAAAGCTTTATTGTGGAAAGACGAAGTATACAAGTTGTTTTTGGGCGACAGCAAATTATTCAATTTATTAGAAGTGCTAATGCCGCGTCGTAATTTACAACGAATTTGCAAGTATAAGAAAAACGATAAACCTAACGCTCCTGAACCATCTCCAACATTCGGTGCTTTCGATTTCAATATCAAAGAAAACTTCGATCAAGAAAAAGTTGTGTCTTCTTTTAAAGTAGCCGAAAAACGAGAATTCGAATTAATGCGCTCTCTTCGAGTGAAAAACACGTACAAGAAGAAACAAGGAGACGGAACATTCTGCGTTTGCAATGTTTCATCAACAGTGTACATGAAAGAATGTATTTTATGTAAAGATCTGTTTCATGAACAGTGTTTGAAACAGTTGGCGAATTACTGGGAGGATAAAAAATCCAATTATCGTATATTTTTGTGCCCGTTTTGTCAACGATCCAAAAGACCAAATTCGAAAGCTGTGATGAACGCGTTGATTAAACTGCAAAAAATACAAATTCGTACGCTCGAAGGTGTCGCTATGCAATGTCTTCTCGATCGCGAAGCCAAATGGAGAGAATCGGTCAACGAGCTGCTAAGTACACCCGAACTGAGTGTGTTAACCAAAAATACGTCAGATCCTATTTCCAAGCTCGCCAAACATAACGCTCCGGTTGTATTAAGTAGCGAAAATAAAAACAGTTTAGAATCGCTATTATTCCGCGGATTTCTGCTAGAATTAGAACTGCCTGAAAATGAAATTATTTATATGATTTTGCATAAATTGGATTCAAATGCAGATACGACTAATCAACACCCTAATTCGAACGCATTTAAACCATTCAGTCAGCACGCCAGCTTCGATAAATCCAAAGTCGAGCTCGAATTAACCAACGAAACTTCGTCGCTGAAGAATGAATTAACTTCCGTAGCGTTCGTATCCAAAGAACGCAAACGTAAACATATCGCACAGGAGAATAACGAAAACGAAATGTATGTGAGCAAAACTTTCACACCACCTACTGTGACCAAAGTCAAGAAGAAAGAAAGTACTGTACGTAAACGAGTCAGGAAACAAAGCATGTCACCGTGTAAAAAGGTTGCGGCCGCTGAAACTAAGCAGCAGAAAGAAATCATCGAGAAAAACATTTCGTCTATTATTTGCATATCGTCACCGGAAAGAAGCGATAAAACCGACGATGAAGTAGAAGATGAGGAAGAAAGCGAATGCGTAGCTACCAAGTGCTTGAAGCCTACTGGTGAATTAGTCGAATGGGTGCAGTGCGATTATTGTAAGAATTGGTTACATATGGTTTGTATAGGAGTTACGAAAATCGAAATCGACAACCAAACGGAATTCATGTGCACATTATGTAAAAATGTCGAAAAAGCGAAGAATGAAGAAGAAGACGACGACGAGGAAGATGACGATGTTGTGTTTGTCGAATATGCTCCAAATAGTACGACTGTATGTTCCTCGTAGTATATACCTGATGGCGTCGCATAGAATTAATTTTTCTAATGCAGTGTTCAATAATTTTTCGTTGATTTCGCTGAATTTTTTTCTTGTTTGTGTTTCTTATTTTTATTTTCTTTATTTACCTTCTGTATTACACAAGTACCTACTTCATTTTCAAACGATTAAAAGCTTCTAACACTCAGTATGTTGTACTTACGACGTGGAAAATTGTTAATCTTTTTATATATTAAGATGTAGTCATTTAATTTACATTTTGATCTCCCATGTACCGTAGAATATTTATTTATTTACCTGTTTTTTTTCTTTCTTTTTTTTCTTTTAATTTCTCGTTTTTATTAATTAATGACCGTATATTGAATATATAGAATTACATTGATCGTATCAGAGTATGAAATTACTCTTGTTGAAATTGAGCACGTTGTTGGCCTATGTTTGATCTACCTGATTGACTATGAAACTATTATATGATGTGTAAAACAAATTACAATTTTCGTTGAAAATAAGCATACATTTTAATTCTTATGTTAGATTTTTATGTAATTTGTTCTTCGCTATTTTTCTTTCGTATTTATTTTTATTGCGATTCTTGTAGTGTTTTGTTAGAAAACAGCGAAATCAAGTTTCGTACATTTAATTAAGTAGTAAGGTATTTATAAGTTATTGCTTTCATTTTTCTGTATTTATTGCGTAATTTTTGATACTTAAGAATTTATGAATTTGGTGTTCGTTGATTTTATTTCATTATGTATCATCATTATTATTTTTATTTGGTTCCTTTGAAGAAAATTGTACACGTTATTTGAATTTGACGAAATTTTCATTGAGGAATGCATTTTTTTTTGTATTTTGTATTCGTCTCATATGATTTCCATTTCATATTTCGAATGTGTAATAATTTGAAATAATCGAATTGATGAAAATATTTCTTGATCAAAAAGCTTTTTTAATACTAGTTTAATGTCCACTTTTCAAAACACGTTGAACGTCGAAGATAACGCTTACCTTTTTAGATGAAAAACGTATTCATACCTTTTAGAAAATGCATACAATTAATATCTGTACGTTGACGTAAAATCTCTGGTAATTTTATTCTACTCCATTTTGTTAAGTTATTTTTATATTTTGTATGTTTTGTAACGTTTCGAATTTCATTCAATGGTATCGTGTGAAAAAATATTTTAATACAATTATATTAGAGAATAATTATATTGCAATTTGAATTATAAAAAAAAAAAACAAACAAACAAGATTTTAATATAAATGTGGGTTACGCGATGATTGATGGTACGTAATAAGGAGTTTAATTTTTAGATTATGTTGAGAATTAGTTCGTGTAAGAATGTACTTTATGATTATAAAACTTTTTCTAATGATTTAAGAATTTAATGTCAAATATACCTTGCATTCATTTTAGATTAATTATATTTTAAACTAGAGTATGTGTTCCTCTCGAAATTACATAGTGTAAAATGTTCATTTTCAATGTTTGTAGATTCACCAGCCTTGTTTTTTTTGTTCAACTGTGGAATGTGAAATGTACCTTACCGGAATATTGTAAATAAATTTTACGAAAAAAAATTATTTGTAATTTTTATTTTCACTGAGGAAAGATTATGTATTTAGGAGGTATTTAGTTTGTGACTTGATAAGCTTTTTGGCATAATAAAAATAGGCAGAAAAGGAAAGCGGATGTTCACATACAGAGAGATAAATACCTTAGACATTAAAAGCAATTCTGTAAAGTAATATTTTTTCCTTAATACTGGCAGTGAAATTTGCATTACTCTGATTTTGTAATTGCTCCAATAAAGGCCATCCTTGTTTTTGAGTTGTGAGTAAATAAGTGTTGGAAGGGAATAAATGGTACGAATACAATCCTAAAATTAAACTTTGAGCGATGCGAGCACATATACAAGTCTAAAATAGAATTTGAAATGTTAAGTATTGGTCTAACTAATCTAAAAGTATCCGATTTTAAAACTTGGCTCACTTTGAATAGATCTATTTCTAAATCCGTAATTTTTCTTGGATATGCTGCGAGAATGGAAGCAGTAATATTCTCCAACTTGTCTGGTTCGTCCATTGACATATATAATGCGATAATAGCTAAATCAAATAGAAAAGCGGAATGTGAAATATCACTGAAATCTATGATTCCTCGTACTTCTACATCGTTCTTATCTTTCTCGAATATTACTATATTCGCTTTATTCAGATCACCGTGAATGATTCCTAAAACATCAAATCCATTGATTAATTTTCGGATGGATTCACTGCCACCTGTCTGAATCAATGATGTAATGAATGCCCAAGTAGCTTGATCGGTATTTCATTTTTTTCTCCTCTCTTTCTATACGGGATGTATATTGTTTTCCAGCACTTAGCCCTTTACCTTGTTCTAATTCATTCATACGAGGTAATACATCATTTTGAAAATCCTTTATTGCTTTGATTATCATAGAACGTTTAGCATCCTCTTGTACAAATTTCAGGTATTTCAACGAATCTGCTACATATTTCAAAGACCAAGGAAAATGTGGTCTTTGTAACACTACTGAACTGGAAAATGGCTAAAAGTATAGAAAATATTTTCGTAATTCTTTTCAATATTGAATTTTATAGGATTTAAATATGTACTCATATTTTTTCAATCTACAGTCTTGATCAAAGAAATATGCGTATTTTCTACAGCGTTTCAATTTTAGGTTTCCATCGAAAGTTGAAGGGGCGTAGGGGAAAAAACTATGAAATGACGTCAAATGAACGTGACAAAAATTTGTGGTCCCAACTTGACCCTTATCCTACCCCCTATTGATTTAAAATTTCAAAATTTACATGAAAAATCAAAAAAATTCTTTTTACGATTTGTTTGGTACTAACGTGTTATAGTGGTAGATTTTGGACCACATAAGACCAAAAAACACTTCGCTATTTTTTTTGCTGTTCAGGTGTTCCAAAACCATGCTTAAGAATGAAAAAAATCGAATATTTCGAATATTTTTGAAGTGAAAAAGCAAAAAAAACACTTTTATGTATTATGCCATAAAAAATGACGAGGTTTCGTATTTTTGCTCCATTACCTTGGAAACATTTTAAATAATTGATTTTTCTTATTTGTAAACAAAATTTAAAAACCCCTGAAAGCCAAAAAATTGCGAACAGTTTTTTTATCTCATATATGACACGTTAGCACCAAAAAAATCGAATAAAGAAAAAAACTCATTTCGATTTTTATTAAATTTTGGAATTTAAAATTAAAAGGGGCGTAGGGTAAGGGTGAAGTTAGAGACCTCAAATTTTTACCACGTTCATTTGACATCATTTCGAAATTTTTTTCCCATACCTCCCTTCAACTTTCAAAAAAGCCTTTGTAACGCCCTAGTATTTAATTTACTGAATTCATAGACAAAAACTATACTTTGTATCGATCTATTATATCTATTGCGATAAGGTTCAAATGAAAATTTTCACTGTTTTGTACGCAGGTAGGAAAAGTATGCAGGTACCAGATACTTACTTTCATTGCATTGTGTAATTCGCCAACGAGGTGTCCCAACGAAAGACAGAATTTTTCTTCAAATCGAGTATTACTCAACAGTTTTCCTGGGATAAAGTCGAAAAGCAGTGCAACATGAACACGATCTAGTGATTCCAAGGAAACAGGATCTACTATATTTGTATTACCGAGAACAAAAAATCGTAATTCGAGAATGCATAGATACTTTTAGTAAAAATTCATTAGTGATTCGTTTTCATCCATTAATTTTAATGAAAACATCCGTTCAAATAAATACCTTTTTCATCGACATGATGGAGCTTTTTTTTTCTCCAGTAAGTTTTATAATCACCTTTATTGTTCTGTACAGGAAAAGGGCATTTTACATCCTTCTCTCCTAGAAACATATATGTAAATGGTAGGCAGTTAATTTTTGAATGGCGAGAATAGATTCGAGATATAATTGACTTTACAGGTCGTTCTTACTCAAGTGTAGCAAAACGTTTATATATTCTGATATAAATTCAATATTTCTTGAATTTTCCCAACTCAATACTTTCAATAAGTAACCATTGAGGCACACTCGAGTGTAATCGTTCGGTTTATTCAGCGTTGTCTTGAAATCATTACTATTATTTACTATTACATATATTTATGTAGTTAACATAGTGAATGAGAGGATGTGATGATTGTGAAACGGCGAATTAATCATTATCTATATCACTGTAATTGAGCAGATTCGAAGATAAAACTACAAGGAGTAGTGTGATAATTCATTCATTTTTAAATAAAAAAAGCGAATAATAGTACAGATTATTCTTATCAGCTATGGTACTTACAGGAGGTGAAATATAAAAATTAAAATCATCGTAACCGTCCATTCGTTTTATTTTTTCCGAAACAATATTGTAATGTTCTGCGATTAAATTTCTGATTTCATTTTCACTCAAATCGTAAGGAATATCTTCAAGTGGGGTGGTTTTTTCATCCATGCTTAAAATGAATCAACAAAACTAAAACAAACACAACGCGAAGATGCTACAAAGAGAACAACTATTCAAGAAATCAAGATTCCTACATTCACCAACACCGTATGTATATGTTTATCTCTGATATATTATTTATAAATAAAATGTAAGTTCGGTGTAGCTTCAAGCGTGACTAATGCATGCTTATATGGTTCATTTTAACAATACATGTACAGAACAAAGTGTTTCATATGATAAGATAATTTAATTTCGTTTCTATTTCCTTTGTTGGTGCTTTTTAACTATCCATACGTGCTATCTAGTACTTAATACCTACATATTTACTTACAGCGTGTAAATTTTTATTTACCAAGCCATATTCATCGAGAAGATGAAAAAAAGAGTCTCCAGTTATTTAACATCTAATTTACATGGTACATTCATAATACGAATGCACTGCGTGCATATTTCATTAATTTTTCTTCATCTTATTTGGTTTTATGTAAGTACATATATCTAATCTTTTTTGGGTCTTGACGAGCGTTAGAGTTTGAATAATAAGTACAATTAGAAAATAAAACAAATACCTAAGTGAAAATTATAGATGATTTATGTATTAAACATTAGCTACCTAATTTTTTTTTCGTTCGTGTGCAGTATTTTAAAATAAAAAAATGAAAGATAAAAAAAATGTGAAAGAAAATGGAGATTTGCGACATAAACTGAGAAACTGTAGGTAATACTTCAAATTGAAAGAAAATATAAACAAAAATAAACACCTTTATTATTTATTACAAAATCACATTTATTAAAATTATTTTTTAATAGATTTGTCGATTAATAATCGTAAAAAATTTAGTATCAAAGTTTAATCGCTTAAAAAAACGTAAAACAATATTAAGGATATGAATTTTAGTAACAAATAGAATAACAATTTGCTTCATACCTTCTTTAAAAAAAATCATTTAACATAACATATACATGTCTTTAAAATTAATGGTATCAGTTATCAAAATTAAAAGAGGAACCAACACAAAAGGAGGGTACATTCATATCAACTTACTATTTTAAACTTTTTCATTTATACGGTATTTATATCTTGACAATTCCACGAACCGAAAATAGTTGATGCGGGGTTAGATTTAAAAAAAATGAAATTAGTAAATATTGAAAATAATAAACTGTTGAGAATGATGAAAAAAAAAACAGGGAATACATTGAATCTATAAATTTCTCAACAAATTAACGGCTGAGCTTTTTATCCTTTATGAGCCGTTGCGACTAAATCGAGCTAACAAAATTCTATAATTTTCACCCCAAAAAAAATTATTACTAATTATTGTGAATTTAATTGATAACCCCGTTTCGATACGCTAAATGAGCAACAGCGTAACCTGGGTTGACCTTCCTGAATTATTTTGCTTCAAAAATATATACTCAGGTAGGTAAAAAAAAAGGGTTGATCAACTTCAACTCGCTAACATAAAGTACGTTAATTTATTATTACTTATTGAAAGTCCTTCTGGTTACGCTAATGCTATTTTTATTGAATGTAGGTATCTACATTTACATATGTACAACGCGAATAAATTCATTACCGAATTATGTAGAACCTATTTTTTCTATAATACAAAAATTAAAATATCGAGCAAATGGAATCGATTAAAAATCTATGTAAATCTTTCAATAAAGATTTATGTATTTACATGCAAAAACTGTGTTGTATTAGAAGTATGTGAACAAATTATATCTTTTATGCAAGCAAATCATAAGAATTATCCACTACTTTATATTTGTCTTTATTACTTGCAGCGATATACACCATTATTAAAAAACGACACGTAGGCTTTTTATCAATTAATACAAAAAACGAAACAAACGCGTTATGTTATTCACCGTCGCCGCATCCACCACCGCCG
>FIZR01026665.1:0-24161 GCA_900060175.1 Ferrisia virgata
AAGCAAAAAAAATACAATCACAAAAATCATACGAAATAACTAAATAAATTTTCAATACCAAAAATACACCACTGAAATGCATTAAATCTAAATGAAATTACCGCAGTATTTACCATTTTTAGATACCCACATTATAAATGCCTATTTGAGAAATCTGGCCGTGAAAAAAAGTCAGGAATTCCGTCAAGAAAGATACTTTCAAGTCAGAAAATCCGCTAGCCGTCAAAAGCCAAAATTATCCGTCAAATGGGAATTAAAAAAGCCAGATATGACGGGAAATCCGTCAAAATGGCAACACTGCTGATAAATAAATCGTGGAGAAGTTAGTAGTAAGGTTTAGGAGCGAGGAATTTTGGCATGTTGTTATTGCATCGTTGCAATCAACATTAATATTTAAACGATCTACCACGAAGTCATCGATGCTCGTCGTGGGACACCTGTGCACCTAACTTTACCGAATCAAGCAAACGCACGAACAAAAATCCAACAACATCGCTGATCCTAGCTTCAGGCCCAGCCACTACGAATAATCCAGCTATTAAAAAAAAAACATATATTCGAGCTAAAAGAGAAAAATATTATTACCGAAAAACTCATTTTTCTCCAATAGCTAGGTATTATTCAGCGTATCCTACTTTCATTAATATCGAAGTGTGCCAACACGATACATGTGTACGAGTATGGAATACATCGAGCAATGAACCACACTCCTCTCGCACGCGAGCAAGGCTCACTTACACAACCAAACATAGCTCGAAGGGATGAAAAACCCACGGTAGCTACGTATCACATCGCATCACATCGAGGGGACCTACCGACCTATTTACCTACATATAGATACATAGTGTATAGCTCTATCAACATACACAGCCCCCGGTACGTGCGTCTCTCTGCCTGCGTAAGTAGTAGGCAGGCACGCGGCAAGAACGAAAATTACGCCGAGCGACGCCGACGAGGTAATTTTTCAAAATACCTGACATGGAAAAATATGTCGGCATTTTGAACTTTTAATAGGAAAAAATAAAATGCCAATCGTATGACGAATGACGACGATCGACGGAAGAGCGAACGTTCGCGAATCAATCGAAATTGTACGTAGCGTTCATTTTACCTCGTCTCGTATGCAATAAGCCTCTGATAATCCGGCCCAATGTGTCATGCATGCTTCGGCTAATGAAATTTTTCTATCGTATTTACAACCCTTTAGGCTGCTCGGTACCCTGAATCTGTACACGGTACAATATAGGTAATATAAAGCGTAGGTAGGTAGGTAGGTAGCTAGGTACCCAGTACTAGGTAACTAGGCACCTCTTACGTTTATGGTGTTATTATTGTTGAACATTGCCATCAACCAACGCCGAGATGAATACCTAATAATAATAATGCTCGGTAAGTATACTTTGAATACACCTTTAGCTGCTACGTGTAGTATAAAAAATACCTCTTCTTTTCTTCAAGTTCGCCAACATACTCGCATACACGTATATGGTACTATACACAATGTACGTACGTACATCTCTACCTTACCCACCGCCATCGTCTATAAACGTGAACTACTCCACTTCGCACGCATAATAAAAAGTAAAACCGTGTAAAACTTTATTTTATCTTGTTAGAAAAACAAAACATACCTAAATTTCCGTCGTCTCGTCTCACGCAGATACCTACTCACGAAAAGAAAAATTCCACAGACCAAAGAGCTCGGCTACATAAGCGGGGCGGTGGCACGCGGTTGAAAAAAAAAATCGCACAAATGATTTTCATACGTGAATTTTTACGCCTTATATTTACATAACGAGAATTTGTGGAATTTTCCATTCTGCAGCAGCTTCATTTAGACGGATTTTCTACGTCATATGCGGCAATGAAAACCTGACTATTACAGACTGTCGACCCAAAAGCTGACGGAAAGGGGCGCATCAACGAAATACGTTTTGCAGTTCGAGACGATCGTTGAGACCATTTTTGGCCATGCCAGATGTTCATTTATTTTCATTTTTCATTTTTTTGTAAGTTAAAATTGTTTTTAATTTTTCTATTTTTTATTTTTTTTTATTTTACTTTTTTTCATTTTTTTGTTTGTTTTCTTATATTCTATTAACGTAGATACATCTCAAGGGCTCGGGGTCAGTTTCTGAAAGCGTTACGTTTTTAATATAACGTTTTTGCAGTATTGCTAATCACAATCATTTTTGCGTGAAATTCTCCTAATAATTCCGAAGAATGGAATTTTATTTTTTAAAAAAGTAACATTTCAGGGTTGAAAATGAGAATTTGACGTTAAAATTCAAGCCTGGAAACATTGCATCAGGTTTGGATGATTTTTGGACTTTCATGTTAAAATGTTGACATGGATATGTCTACTTCAAAAAATTGTAATTTAAAAAAAAATTGTAATAGAAATGATACAAAAAAAAAAAATGCATGTTAAGGGCCGTAAAAGAGTGAAATGAGGCTGAAAAGTCGAAACCCTCAAAAGGCCCCACATCTAGGTCCCCTACTAAATGTACATATTTAATTTCAAGTTCCTAGTCTACTTTGGAAGGGAGTTATGTGAGGAACAAACTCAAAAAATGAGTACAAACGACCACAAACCCACATATTATGGGCTGTGAAGGGGTGAAATGAGGCTGAAAAGTCGAGACCCCCAACAGGCACATCTAGGGCTCTTAATAAACGTACATACCTAATTTCAACTCCACGGCTCAATTTAAATGGGAGTTATGTGAAAAACAAACTCAAAAAACTCCAAAAATGAAAAAACGCAATCAAAAAACCAGTTTTTTGGGGTGAAAAGGGATGCATTGGAGGTAAAAAGTTGAAACTCCCAAAAGGCACATCTAGGGCCCCAACTGAATGTATATACCAATTATCAACTTCCTAGCTTAATTTCATGGAAAGATAAAAGAGGAAAAATCCTTTTTCAGGGCCAAAAAGGAGGAAAACCCCCATATCTCCCCTCCTAATTGACTTACGAATTTGATTTTTGGATAGGATATACAACATTTGATCCTCTATCAATTGGCTTGGGAAGGAGAAATTTTTGTGTTTTTGACCCCTCACTACCCCCTCCCCCAGAATGGGACATAACTGAATTTTGACCCAAATTTATCTCCACTCATATATATCTAATCCGTCGCCAAACTGAGCTGATCGACCGAATTGGAGAGATTTTGGTCAGTATCGATCAGAGGTAAATGATTTTAATGATCGGGGGAGGGGGATATAAAATAAAATAAAATCAACATTTGACATGGCTAAAAATCATCTTAATGGTCTTCTAGGGCCCCAAAACGATTCCTTTCGTATCTCCCCACCTTCAACCGTCGTTGGTCCACAGACTGCGATAGCCTGGTTTTCATTGACAACATGACATAGAAAATCAAACTAAAAATCATTTCCTCAGCTTAATATTAACCAAAATCTATAAAATGTTGGCGGTAGGCTTAAATTGACAGCGCATTTGTATTTTTAAATGGGGATGACCTCGAGTCAAAAATTAGTCGTGCCCAATTTTGGGGGGAGAGTGCTCAGAGGCACAAATTGAAAAAATGATGACAGTCGATGGAGAGTTGAAAGTTGCATAACAAATCTAAAAATTAGCCTCCTAGACCAATTAGGGAGTAAGATTTGGAATCTTTTCTCCTTTTTGACCTTGAAAAAAGGCTTTCCCGTCCCAATCTCTTCTCCAAGTTAAGCCATTAAGTTGAAATTCAGTGCGTAGATTTCTTGGGGACTATAGATGTGCTCTTTTGGAAATTCAAATTTTCAAACTCGTTGCACCCCCCCCCCCGCATACATTCAAGTTCCCAAAAAAGTGGAGTTTAGGGCGAGTATTCTTATTTTTTGAGATTGTCTCACGCATATCACCCCTACAAATTGAGCTAATAGGTTGGAATATGCCATGTAAATGTAGTACGAGTACTGGATGTGACTCTTGTGGGTTTCAACTTTTCAGCCCCCTCACACTTCTTCGCAGCACTGAGGAAGATATCTACCTTTGCTTCTATCACGAAGAAAAAACATGCCGGTGTGCATCTTTTCTTTATTCCATGAAAGGACAGTACCCTTATCTCCATTACTTTAGGAAAATCAGGCTGAAAAAGCCACGCATTACGATGTTGTTTTTTTTTTTTGGTAAACAATTTGAAGCAAATTTGAACGAACGACAATATACCGTGGTTTACTTCAAAGGTTTTAACGTAAACGAAAAACGCTTTGTAACGCGCCGCAAGTGTGACCCAGTCCTGAAGAAAAGGATTACACTCCGTGAAGGCCACTTCTTTACACCTTTTTCTCTTCTTTTTTAGTACAAACGATACTGATACGCTACGCTGCATCGATATTGGCCCTTTCTCGTGTTTTTAAAGAATTTCTATCTTATCCTCTGAATGAAAGAAGAAAAGCATTTGAATGAGTTGCTTTTCGAGCTTAATTTTGGTAAAATAAAGAAGATAAGCGAATTTTTTTTAACCATGGCATAAAAACAGTGCACTGGGATGTTTTTTTTTCTGAACAATGGTAGGGGTACAGTGAATAACTGAAGCCATCAGAAAGCACATCAAGGACCCGTACTTACTCTACATGTCAAATTTTAACGTCCTAGCTCGATTTGAAGTGAAAATATGCGTGCCACAACCCCTCAAAAAATATAAAAACTCGCCCAAAAAACAGTTTTCTCGGTGCTCTATACAAAAAGTTGAAACAGTCAAAAATTTCCGCTGTCAAGATCTAATCTAAAAAGTCGGAACCCCGAAATGACACATCTAAAGTCCCAAATTGATAAACATGCTAAATTTCAACTTCCTAATTCAATTTGGTAGGGAGATAGAGGAGAAACAGCCCTTTTCCAAAGTCAAAAAAAAGGGGAACCCCCCCCGCATCTTCCTTCCTAACTGACTTGGGAAGTTGATTTTTGGATATGTTATACAACTTTTGATTCTCTATCGTTTGACTTGGGAAGAAAAAAATTTTGTGTTTTTGGCCTCTCATCACTCCCTCCCGCAAAATGGGACAAAACTGAATTTTGACCCAAGGTCACCCCAACTCATATATATCTAATCCGTCGCCATACTCAGCCGATTGACCGAATTGGAGAGATGATTTTCAGTCAGTATCGAGCAGAATAAATGATTTTAATGTTCGAGGGGGAAAAAATAAAATAAAATAAAAGAACCATCTGACAAGGCCAAAAATTGTCCCAATGGTCTTCTAGGACCCCAAAACGGATTTTTTTGATATCTTTCCCCCTCCACGTTGGTCGCACAGTAATATGACATTGAAAATAAGGCTAACTATAGAGATAAATAGTACTTTGAAAGTTGAATAAAATTTTGAATTGAAGGAACTACAAGAAAATTTTGTACACAGTGATTTTTAAAAAAAGATGTGATGAACTACTCATTTCCATCATTAATATTGTGATAGGAATTTCAAGTCTGATTTTCAATGTTTTATTCTGAATGAAAACCTGGCCATTGTAAACTATTGACTTAAAAAAGGTTGGAAGGGGGAGCATTAATGAAATTCATTTCGGGGTTCTAGAAGACAACTGAGACCATTTTTTGCTGTAACAGAAATTTTTTCTTTTTTACATTTAATTTCAATCCTCACACACACACACACACACACACACACACAAAATCATTTACACTGTTCTACATGAATTAAAATCGGTGAAATTTGGGTAACGAGCTTCGATTGACAGCCGATTTGATATTTTTGAAAGAGAATGACCTTGGGATAAAATTCAGTTATGTCTAAATTTGAGGAAAGAGTTGTTGAGGGACTAAAATCGCAAAAACTATTCCTTTTTGAGCCAGTCGGTACACAATCCAAAGTTGCATAAGATATCCCAAAATCATCTTCCTAGGTCAATAAGGTGGAGAGCCGCGGGAGTTTTGTCCCTTTTTTGACCTAGAAAGAAGGCTGTTCCTCCAATATCTCCCCTCAAAATTGAGCTATGCATTTTTTACTTAATTTTTTTGAGTTCGTCCGCACATATCTCCTCTCCAAATTGAGCTAGGAAGTTTAAATTTGGTGTATAGATTTAGTAGGCGTTCCAGATGTAGCTGTTGGGAGTTTCGGCTTTCTATTCACCATCGCACCCTCCTCTTTCCACCGCCTATACCCTCAGCTTCAAAAAAAAAGATTTTTGGAAAATTTTTCTTATTTTTTGAATTTGTTCCGCGCATATCTCCCCTCCAAATTGAATTAGAAAGTTTTAATTTGGTATTTAGATTTAATACGTGCCCAAAATGAGTATTTTGGGGATTTCATCTATTCCTGCCAATAGCTTCGGGTAACCCTACTATCGATCCAGAAAAAACCATTTCGGACTGCTTCTTTCTTTATCGCACAAATGGACAATTCGCTCATCATCATATTATTTTACGAAAATCATTCTCAAAAAATAACACATCTCGATTCTTCATTTTGTTCGGTAAGCGGTAATAGCCCCTTATATTTCGAAGTCAGGCAAAAAATAAACATCACAAAAGTTGCCAAGTTTTACACATACTGTTCATTTCCATGATTGAAAATTCATTTCGAACTGAATTTCTGAAAATGACCCTTCAGTTTTCAAGATAAGCAATGTATTCATCTAACGTGTTTTTTGGGTGGTATTCAATGTACCCGTTAACGCCTTCTTCCCTGAACACCCTGTATAATCAGAAACATATAATTAAACGCATAGACATACCAATTCGACTGTAAATTTGTTGATTCAAGCCATCTTGGGAGCTTTTTTCCACACATCGTACAAGTTTTAAATCATTCTTAAACGAATTCAACACGATACTCGTAGTAAAATCAAAACGTAGTAATTTATTACAAAGGTTTAGACATATAAGTGAGTAAATTTATGAATTTATTGTACATGGTAATTTCTGTCTGAATAAATTACGTGTATTCATATCACAAAAGCGTATGGTTCCGATTGACTTATTCCTTTTTTTCTTTCGACAACAACCAAAAAAAAAAAAAAAAGAATGTAAATTTCTATCGAAGATTTTAATGATTCGGGCGTGAAGTATATTAAATGAATTTTTCCCCACGTTATAGGTACATGTATCAAATTACCATAGGAAAGAAATTTCAATTTTTTTTTTCCATAACGATGTCGGATGAATTTATAGAATTTCTTTATGTCGTCGTTATACCTACTGCGTAGTTAGAGATACTTATACTTCTGGTTCATTTATACACTTGTAAATTTTTTTTTTTTTTATTCATCCGAGTTCTTTGTGTTTGCCGGCGATGCTTAGCGGTGGAAATAAAATGGAAAGAAGATAAAGGACGAGTGCGAGCGGTAAAGAATTAGAGCGAGAACAGAAAGAAAAACCGTGCGTATAGTGCCTGCGATTTGTGATGCTCAACAAAAATGTAACTTTTTTACATCGAAGTATCGGAAAATAAGCGGAATACCGTCTGAAAAACGCTAAATTTTCTTCGCTTTTAATCTTTTTATTATTTTGCTCCTTTTTCTCCCTTATTCTTTTTTTTTTTTTTTTACTTCCCCTCCTTATTCTGGCTTATACTTGGTCGTACTCGTATATATATACGTAGCAAAAGTATATAACTAGGTATTCTTTACATCTTGAGACATTGTATTTTTGCTTCGGTAAGAAATGTTATCCTTTTTATCCTTCACATTAAAAGTTTCGTTCATCCGATTTTTTTCTTTACTCCTTTTGTGCTCGAAATACGCTATCACTGTCTTTTTCCACTTAACCATCGTTATTAACAATAGAACTAGAACCACTTCTCTTTTAATTCGCACTTTCCGTTCATCCACTCGAAAACAATAGGAACAAAATCGTCGAGCAACTTTACCTTTCTCTTTTTTTTTCTCTCCGTCGCTCTCTCCCTCTCTATCTTGTTCCTTGTATACTTATGCATCTCGAATCTCGATCCTTCTGTCGCGCGAACGTCCCTCTTCACCATTAATTTTTTTTTTCTTATACTGAGTTGTTATTTCCTTTTCGGTGTGTAGTACATCCTTACTACTGCGTCTTACTATCGTGCGTTGCTCGAATTTTTACTTATTATTGGATATAAAGATTTAATTCTGAATAATATATATAACGATATATTTGAATAATTTAATGAATGGCAAAATGCGTACAATTGCGATTTATTACGTCGTAATAAAAATTAGTCGGTTATGGCGAAATATTCAGATCATGTCGAAGAAGAATAAAATGAAATTATTAAAAGGTTCAGATTTTGTTGTCTGGTTAAGCAAAGAAAAAAAATCATCGTTCGAATGAGGAAAAAGGCACACCTCACATTGAGGTAAGATTTCCGTATTGGGTAGGTTTGATCAGAATTTTTCCACGTCCTTTGTAGCATTATCATTCCACAAATTGTTCTATTTTCAAATGTAGGGGAGATGGTTAATGGCCGTCGCAAGACTGGTCACATTTTGCTTCATTCTCACTACTTCCAAGTTGGCCCAGATCGATTGAACATTGCGCCAGGGTAATACTTGGAACTCTAAATATCGAAAGAATGTAAGTTTCTTGTATTGTGGTACTTGGGCTATTTATTTAAAATTCAATTATTTGTATTTCCCTTCATCGATGGTAACAACTACTTTAATATACTAAGATCACTCGAGTGAATTCAACTTATATGCAGATTTTTACGAGGGTGTGTTACTGCGAACCAATGTTAAGGAAAACTGTAGAATCAAAAAGTAATTTCGATTTTCGTAAACATTACAACTGAAAATCATAAAATCAACCGCGTTTAAGGTTAACTAATTTTTCTCGAAATTTCATCTGAAAATCTTAAAATTAATTTAGGGTTAAGGACATTTTTAATTTTTTTCAACACCTCAACTTGAAATCATGAAATCAACCCGAGTAAAGGTCAACTAATTTTTCTCGACATTTCGATTTGAAATCTGAAAATAAATTCCGGGTCAAGCTCAACTGTTGATGGGACAATTGATGACGACATTTCAACTCAAAATCATAAAATCAACCGGAGGTCAAGGTCAACGGTTAATCGGTGAACTTTAAACATCTGTAATTTTTCTCAACATTTCAACTTGAAATCATAAAATCAACCGAAGTGCAGGGAGAACTAATTTTTCTTGACATTTCAACTTGAAACCTTAAAATCAATCCTTCATAAAATAAGTCTACTGATATCATTCCAGGCCATAAAAATCTGCCCACTGGTGTCAACCCATTAATGACGTCACACTGTTGACAGTGCACTTATGAACTCCCTAATTTTCTTCAATATTTCAGCTTAAAATCATATAATCAATCTTTTATAAAATAAGTCCACTGATGTCTCATTTCTAATTTCGCTCAACATTTCAAAATCATAAAATCAATCTTCTATAAAATAAGCACTAATGTCAATCCAATAATGACGTCACACTTTTAACAGTCCACTTATAACATCTTTAATTTTCTTCAATATTTCAACTTAGAATCATTAAATAAGTCCACTGATGGCATTCCAGGCCATAAAAATCTGCCCACTGGTGTCAACCCATTAATGACGTCACACTGTTGACAGTCCACTTATGAACTCCCTAATTTTCTTCAATATTTCAGCTTAAAATCATAAAATCAATCCTTTATAAAATAAGTCCACTGATGTCAAATCTCTAATTTTTCTCAACATTTCAAAATCATAAAATCAATCCTTCATAAAATTAGTACATTGACGTCATTTTAGGCCATAAAAATCTACCTACTTATGTCACTGCAATGATGATGTCACACTATTGAAAGTCCTCCAATTCCATCTAATGATGACGATTTTTCCAGAATTCGCTATTAAACCTCTTTCGATGTTAATACATCAAGGGGAGTAGTGGAGAACCCAAGAAGGTGACTGACAAAAGGCAACAGCCCCCCTCCTCACATGTGAAAAATTTAAAGTTTTTTATATTTACGCTGAATTTAATGCAATCGTCAAAAACTCATCATTTTCCCAATGAGACTTCAAAATTCAAAACTCAAACTCCAAGAAATGCACTTTTCTGGTTTAGAAATAATTTTTGGTTTAAATTTCGCCCACACTGCACTCGGCACTTCAGATTTAACCACCCCCTTGAAAAATTTTCAAGTGAGCCTATTTAGGGAGCTTTGCTCAGTAACCAACAAATTTGGGTTTTCTGAGCTCATTCCAAAGTTTTCAAAGCCCATTTAAAGGCTTTCTTAAAGCTCCAAAAAATCTGAAAAAATTTCACAATACATTTCCTAGGTACTTTAAATTTCAAAACAAGTTTTTAAAAAAAGTTGGTAAAAAATTCGTGCAGAAGAAAAATTAATTAAAAAATTCCTCCAAAAGTGCATCTTGCGCTGTCCCGCCTCTCCCTCCCAAGTGATGAGATGAAAATCACGAATACGCTAAAAAAGTCGTTTACCAGTACCTAAATAGTCTCATAAAAAATTTGAATCCTGAGACCGAAGTGCAAATAGCCCTCCTTACCCTGCTGTAGACTTTTGCTCATTTGGCAATAAAGTCATTATTGTTCGAAAGGTGTAATAACAACACCACAGCCCCTCTCTAATCCATAATTCTGAACAAAGTTAGAGCCCGAGTGAATGTTGTTTCTTTACTGCACCAACGAGCGAAACTTGCAAAAAAAAAACTTTGAGCTAAATCGAAATACCCGAGGTCATATTTTTCGGTCGTTGATATGAAATAATGCAAAATTCAATAATGTTTTACTTCTCATCCAAAAAACAAAAAAATACCCCCCAAAAAATAAATACAGATACGTTATCTTACAAGTATCTTCTGAAAACTCATTAATGCTTAATTAAGTAAAGTATCCTTGCATTGTATCAATATGATTGTGAAAAAAAAAACTTACTTAGATGGTAAATTTATACTCGATACTCTCTGATATTGCATTTACAAAAATTCGTACTCACCTAGAACAAATCAAAAACAAAACCATAAATTAGAACACATTGAACTAGTAATTAGCAAAATTTGGATTATTCAAAACTCGGATGAATAAACTGGCTTCAAGATTTATACATGATGGTTCGCTTCGATACTGCTTCCTTCATACCACAAATAGAGCAACTCAATTTGGCCACATGTATAATGTTTTGTCTATCCCAACTTTTGCAGGAGCATAGATATACTGATCTGAATTTTTTCTAAGAATCTGAGGTCACTTTCAAAACTTTCCACCTTATACATAACCATGTGAAAAATATTTGCTGAAGCAACGAAGCACCCCTACCACTTAACACCGATAGGCAAAACATTAAACCTGCGGCCAATTTCAGTTGCTCTACTTGCAGTATGAAGGTAGTAGCATCGAGATGAAACACCCTGCATAGATATTAAGGAGGATTAAAAAAAAAGTATCTCGGATTTTGATCAAACTCATATCTAAGTGGTTGACCCATCATACAAAATTTTGTGACTCTAGCTCCAAGAGGGAAGGAGTGGAGATATATCTGAATGGGGATCACTTTGCCAATTGATAAAGAACCAAAAGTTGTATAACATTCAAAAATCAACTTCATAAGTCAATTAGTAGGGGGATATCGAGATTCCCCCCTTTTGACCTTGAAAAAGGGCTGTTTACCCCTATCATCCCACCAAATTGAGCTAAGAAGTTGGAATTTGGCATGCACATCAATTAGGGCGCTAGATGTGCCTTTTGGGGGGTTTCAACATTTCAGTCTCATTTTACCCCTTCACAGCCGCAAATATGTGGTTTTTTGGTAGATTTTTCTAATTTTTAGAGTTTTTTCCTCGCATAAATACCCTCCAAATTGAGCTAGGAAGTTGAAACTAGTTATGTCCCGTCTGTACAGACCCCTGATGTTCCTTTTGGTGGTTTCGACTTTGTAGCCTCATTGAACCTTTCCCACCTGCAATGCATTTTATCCAATTCTCACGATTGTGATGTTACGAAAATCAGATTGAAAAAGCATCACTTGCGATGCTCTTTTTTCACCCTTGCTTGAATCAAAAATCATTTATTCGACTCGATACTAAAATAAATCAGGAAAATCGGGACAGTAGACTTCAATTTGGAACAAATTTGATACATATGAGTGGGAACATCCTTAGATCAAAATTCAGTGATACCTGAATTTAGGGAAGGAGGTGCTGAGGGGGTAAAATTGCGAAAAACCGATAGAGGATCAACAAGTTACACTAAATATCCAAAAATTAGCTTGCTACGTCAATTAGGAGGGGAAAGATGACTGTTTTTCAACTTTTTAGCCTTGAAAATAAGCTTTTCCACGCATATCTTCCTGCTAAATTGAAGTCAACGATTGAAATTTGGCATGCACGTTTAATACAAAGTATTGAATGCGGCTTTTTAGAGTTTCGACTTTCTAGCCCAATTGTACAGCCTGCCTCACAGTTCTCAAAAAAACGTAGCTTTTTATTCAGTCTTTCTAATTTTTCAAGTTTATTCCATGTTCATCTGCTTTCTGAATTGAGCTAGGGGGTTGAAATTTGGTACGAGGAGGCGTAAATATAGCTTTTCGGGTTTTCAGCTATCAACTCCAAGGCGAGAGGAGGAGTCCCGGCAAGCTGCAAAAATTGGTAAAAAATCGATAGCAGAGACGAAAAAAAAGTAAAAATTACGCTATAACTACACAAACTTCAACTTACCAACATGAATTTAAAACTTCTAAAAATACAATCGTAGGCTGTGAAATATAATTTTTTCGAAATTCTATCTTCTTCTCGCTCGAGCATGCAAATATAAATTATATTTATTTCGTGTTTACGAACTTGGGCCCCAAATGATAACGCTTTTAACACCGCAGGAAACCAGTATATTTTACTTTTCCAAAAAACAGTTGCCGAAAGTTATAGATTTCAGCTGGCAAATAACCTCACCTTGGAAGTTGGCTTCGCTACGTCACTGCCCTCCTTTTATTTTACCAAAATCAGACCCAAAAAGCAACGCATTATAATGTTGTTTTTTTTTTTTTCTTCAAGACACATCCCAAGCACTCGGCAAGTCTTCGTGCTAGGAAAAAAATCAAGACCACAAAAAAAAAAGAACCGCGAGGTCGTTCTCTCATCCGGATATCTTTCCAAAGCACATTTCGTTGTTGAAAAATGAAAGATTAAAAACGAAACGAAAAAATTAAAAGCGTACACGAAATGAAAACGAAATTAAAAAAAGAAAAAAAAGTACGAAAACCAAAAAAGTAGGTATATAATTATTAAACGAAATTAAACGGGAAAATATTCTGTTTACTTACCTACATAAAAATAAGGTAAATAAAAACGCGCAAGGTGACAAACACAGCAACGATGGTGTTTCTGCTGGTTGGCTATTGTATTTTTTTTTTTTTTTTTATTATAAATTTTTGATATTTCCCTTGTTTTAATTTAAATAAATAGCTAGCTAGCTATCTTGTGTATCAGGACGACGATTCGTTTCGCGTACGTTCTCAAGTAGGCTTCTTGTCTAAAGCGGTTTTTTTTCTCTAATTTTTTTTTCCTTCTTCGATATTTTTTATTTGTAACGTGATGATACTCGAGTCGAGCGAATAATAAAGTACACAATATATATAGAACGCGGATCGATGACGTGTACCAGGCAATATTGGCGAGAATAAATTTAACCCCAATTATGAGCTGTATGGCACACAATATACGGCCAGAAAATGCCACCAGTGGTGTGATATCTACAGAGTTGAAAATCAACCAGAAGGAAAAAACCACCACCATCATCGCCGCCAATCGAGGGATAATCCGCGGAACGGTGACGATATGCCTACCGTGTCCCTGTCCTTGTGCCTGTCCCAAGTTTATATCGTCATTTTGGGTAGTGTAAAGGTCGGGTATTCGGTATTTGGTAGCGCTCGACGTTCTGCTCAAGCTGCGGCCAAACGTTAAAAAGGCGATTTGAAATTTATTCGTTAATGTTTTCCATCCACTTTCCTCTACAACAACACGATCGTGCGGGACGGGTACCGTTTAAAATAATAAAAGATGCGGTATGGTGTGTACTATCTCGTATAATATTGGGGGGAGGGAGGAGGAGCAGCTAAAGCAGGCTATAACGTTAAATAAAAAGATTTTCCGCCGTTTATCTTTAAATGGCGTGCGTAAATGTAATAAAAGAACTGTTAACGATTTCCGACCAGCAGACTTTTCATCCGCCAAATTATTCCGTTTAAACTAATGCGTCAATATCGTTAAATATTCCTCCAACTGCACCGTCGTCGTCGCACGTCTGGTCGCATAGACCGACCGCTGGCTGCGAAGCGTAAAAATGAAATAAGGCAAAAAAAAAATTTTCAAACGAGAATTTTTCTCATTTTTTTTTTTTTGCTCTTCTTCGTGCTTTTGTGGTCCTCCTTCTTCTTATAGAATTCTCGTTCATCTTTATTTATATCGCTGGTGCTATAGGCAGACCCCTTTTTAACCTCGAAATCAATTTATTTATTTATTTATTTTTTATTTTAGTTTCCAACGTATACGAGATATTCTCGTATGCACATACAGACATATGGGTCCTCGGATATACACATACCATAATATCGAACATATAGTGCTAGATTTTTGTACGCCTTGCCTTCTTCTTCGCCCCTTTACCATTGCATATGTCGTCTTACATCTACTTAGTTCTTCGGATTTTTCATGTTGCCTACTTGCTGCTGGTTTTACAAACAGAACCCAACGGCAACGACAACGACAACGACAACGTTAATATATTTTAGTGCTGCCGAAATTCTCCTTCTCGTGTATAGTGCTACTTGATTTCGTGTAATAACGAAAAAACTTTTCAAAAAGAGCAATTTTTTCGCCAAACGCTATTACTCGCTATAAAGTCAGCTTAATAAGAATATCCGCGATTTATTTCGATGTCTTTATGCATCGAGTTAAATTTACAAAATAACCGTCAACTTTGTTTTTACGATCGTTCGTGTTGGTTTTTTTTTCTTTTTTTTTTTTGCTCCTTTTTCCTCTGTCTGTTCTTTTTTTTTTTAGCCTGATTTTCTATGTCATGTTGTTAACGAAAACCAGACTATTACGACTGTCAAGCTATGGTGGTTCGAGGAGGGGGGAGGAGGGGGTAGATACAAAATCCATTTTGGGCTCATAGAAGACCATTGAGACCATTTTTGGCCGTCTCGTATCTAGCAAAATAAAAATTATGCAAACATTTTTCATCACGAGTTTTTGACCAAAAACGATAAATAAAAAATCAGAAACAGTGTTCCAAACTTGGAATTTTAACGCTGACTTCCCATTTTTAGCACTGAAATGTTATATTTAAAAAAATAAAATTCGATTCTGTGGAATTATTTTGGAATGTTAAATTGACCAAAATCGGTCAAAATTTGGCAGTGGATTATACATTTTTGAACGAGCAACGCTCTGGATCAAAATTTTGGGAAGGAGATGCTAAGGAGCAAAAATCTCAAAAATTGGTGGTTTTCGTGCCAATCGATGGAGAATCAAAAGTTGTACAACATATCCAAAAATCAACCTCTTGGGTGTATTAGGAAGGGAGATATGCGAGGTTTTGCTTTTTTTGACCTTGAAAACAAACGGTTTCTCTCCTTCTACCTCCTTTCGCCTCCTAAGGTTAAATTCAGCTGGGAGATGGAAGTTAAGCGTGCAGAATTAGTAAGGCACACAAATGCGTTTTTTTTTTGTTTATTCGACTTTTTTTATCCATTGTATCTCCTCACAGCATCGAAAAAAGTTGCTTTTTGGTTGGTTTTTCTTATGTTTGAGTTTGTCCCGCGTATATCTCTCCCCTCCCCCCGCCCACATTAAGTTGGCGGATTGAAATTTGGCAAATGAATTCAATGACGGATGTAGGTAGATGTGCTTTTCGGGGGGAGAGGGAGGTCGACTTTTCAATCCCCCTGCACCTCCACCCAGCCACGAAAAAGTAGTTTTTTGGTCAGTTTTTCTTATTTTTGGGGTTTGTTTCACGCCTATCTCCCCTCCAAATTTAGCTGAGAAATTGAATTTTGGCATGCAGACTGATTAAAACCCAGGGATGTACCTTTTTAGGAGATTCGAATTTTTCGACCAATTGCACCTCCTCACAGCCTCAAAAAACTGGTTTTTTGGTCGGTTTTACTTATTTTTTAAGTTTATCGCACGCATATCTCCCCTCTGAATAACCGGCTAGGAGATGGAAATTTGGTAAAAGGATTTAGAGGGTGAGGGTTCTAGATGTGCTTTACAGGGTTTCAACTTTTCACTCCCCTTACACCTCCTCACAACCCTGGAAAAGTATTTTTTTGGGTCGGATCTCCTCATTTTTTGAGTATGTCCCATGCACATCTCCCCCCTCCAAATTGAGCTATGAGATTGAAATTTGGTATATAGATTTAGTAGGGGTTCTAGATGTGCTTTTTAGGAGATCCGATTTTTCAGGCTATATTGCACCGCCTCACAGCTTCAAAAAAGTAGTTTTCTAGTTGGTTTTTCTCATTTTCTCATTTTCTGAGTTTGCCCCTCCTCCCGCGAACATCTCCCCTCCAAATTGAGCTATGAAGTTGAAATTTGACATATGGATTTAGTTAGAGTCATAGGTGTGCTTTTTGGGAGATTCGGCACTTCGGATCGATTGAAAACTCCTCCCAGTCCCGAAATGGAGGGTTTTTGGGAGAGTTTTCTTATTTTTTGAGTTTGTCCTACGCATAATTCCTGTTCCAAGTTGAATTAAGAGATTGAAATTAGGCCTGTAGTGTTGGCAGTGTGCATTTTAACGGTTTCAATATTTCACCCCCTCTGGCACCCCCTGCCAGTCTCAAAAAGCAGTTTTTCAGTTGGTTATTCTTATTTTCTCAGTCTGTCCCACGCATGTCTTCTTTGCAAATAGAGCTAGGAAATTGAAATTTGACATATGGGTTTAGTAGGGCGTGTGGATATGCTTTTTGGGAGATTCGACTTCTCAGACCTAGCACCTCCTCAAAACCTCCAAAAGGTGGTTTTTCGATCGGTTCTTCTTGTTTTTCTCTCCTCCAAACTGAGCTAGGAGGTTGAAATTTGGCGTGCAGATTTAGCAGGGATTTCGAATGTCCCTTTTCTGGGTTTTAACTTTTCAAACTTATTGCACCCCTCACAGCCCTGCATATAGTCCCTCCACATTTAGCTAGGGGATTGAAATTTGACATATGGATACAGTACGGTCCATAGGTGTGCGTTTTGTGGGAGATTCGACTTATCAGACCCATTTCACCATTTTACACTCCCGAAAAAGTGGTTTTTTGATCAGTTTTTCTTATTCTTTGAATTTGTCTCTCACATATCATTCCTCTAAATGGAGCTGAGGGGATTGAAGTTTGACATACAGACCTAGTAGGACCCATACATGTGCTTTTTTGGATATTTAACTTTTCGTACCTATTGCACCAGCTCCCAGCCCCGAAATGGTGGGTTTTTGGGCCTGGTTTCTTCATTTTTTGAACGTCGCATAATTTTATTCCAAATTGAGCAAGGAGGTTAAAATTTGGCATGTAGATTTAGTCGAGATTTCGGATGTGCCTTTTACGGGTTTCCATTTTTCTGCCCCCTTGCTTCCCCCACCCACTTGCACACCCTTCCAGCACTAAAATAGTGGTTTTTCGAATGGGTTTTCTGATTTTTTGAGTTTGTCCTTCGCATGTTTTCCGTTCCAAACTGACCTATGTGTAGGGAGGTTTAAATTTGGCAAGCAAGCATATTTAGTAGAGATTTCATATGTGCCTGTAAGAGGGGGGAGGGTGTTCAATTTTTCAGCTTTCTCGCACCGCCTCACAGGCTAGAAAAGTGATTTTTTTCATTATTGCTTCTCATTTTTTTGAATTTGTCCTCCGCATGTTTTGCCTCTTAATTCAGCTAAGAAGTTGAAATTTGGCTTAAAGATTTAGTATGTAGAAATCTTGGACGTGCCTTTTCAGGGTTTCAGATATTCATCCCAATATCTATCTTTACCCCTACCACTACTGAAGAAAAAACATCCCAGCCCGCGACTTTTTTTATTCCATGTGCGGACAATTCCCTTATTTTCTTTACTTAAGGAAAATCGGGCTCAAAAAGCAACGCATTGCGATGCTTTTTTTTTACTTTTTTTAACGAGGTTTTACGCGTATACTTTTATGTATTACGGTATGTACAAGATATGTATTATAGTCTGTAATAAGTATACAGTACACTATACAGATACGGAGTGTAAGTAGTATATTCATTTTACTGGTAATAAGTCGAACGAGCCGAAATTACGTACAAGGACTTCCTATAGCTCGTCTTGTTCATTTTGTGCAACTTGTGCTGTTCTTTATGTCGTAACTTTATCTATGGCTAGATACGGTTTTTGTCGTCTGTAACGTTTAAAACACGCGCAGCAATAACGATTATACCTAATAACGATAAATATTTCGCCTTTAATATCGTAAATATATTATACTTTTTTTCCGACAACAAATTGATAAAATGTGGTGCGATACGATGTAACGAGATGACTACTTTAAAAACTTGAAAGCTTTATGGTATTCGTCCTACCTACTACATAAACCTTTGCTGAAATTTTAAATTCAAAGTTTACCCTTGAAAGTTCATACACGTTAGAGAATGTATAAACTTTATTATGTTCTTGCTACTTGCATACCTAGTTACCTACTATGCCTGCGTATGTTTATGTTTATGAAAGTGTCGCTTATTTATTTTTTTGCCTACGTTCATTTTTTTATAGAGATTTTTTTACGCCTCTGAGGGTAGCTCTGAAAAATGTTGACAAAAAAGAAAATAAACTGAATTTTCACAACTTGGCATTTAGCTCCCTGGCAGATTTCCTACTGGATACTTAAATGCTTTTCGAGACATTTTCAAATCCCAATTTTCAAGTACATTTTTAACGTGATTTTCAATGTGATATTGTCAATGAAAACCAGGCTATTACAGTCTTATAGACCAACGACGAATAAGGGGGGAGGAATACCAAAGAAATCCGTTTTGGGGTCTTAGAAGACAATTTAAACAATTCTTAGCCATGTCAGATATTTATTTTAATTTTTTTCCCCCCGAACATTAAAATTACATACTTCGCTCGATACCGACCAAAATCGCTCAAATTCAATCAATCGGCTCAGTTTGGCGATGGATTAGATATACATGAGAGTGGATGAACTCCGGTCAAAATTCAGATATTCCCCAAGTTGGGGAGGGAGGGGGTGCTGACGGGTCAAAAACACAAAAATTGCCTCTTCTTTAGCCAATTTATGGAGAGTTAAAAGTTGCATAACATAACCAAAAATCAACCTCCTAAGTAAATTAGGAGGAGAGATATGAAGGTTTTCCCCCTTTTGACCTTGAAAAACGGCTGTTCCTTCCCCTTCTCCCCGCCAAATGGAACTACGTAAAAAGTTTAAATTCGGCATGTACATTGATTTAATACCGTAGATGTTCCTTTCGGGGGTTCCGACATTTTAGCTTCATTGCACCCCATCAGAGCCCCAAAAAAGTGGTTATTTGATCGGTTCTTCTCATTTTTCTTATTTTTTGAGTTTGTTCCTCGCATAACTCCCCTCCAAATTGTAGGAAGTTGAAATTAGGTAAGTACATTCAGTAAGGCCACTAAATGTGCCTTTTGGGGGTATCAACTTATTAGTCCCATTGAACCCTTCCTATTCGCAATATTGAATTTTGGTTCCATACCACTCTCCAACCCCATGTTATGGGCCAAAAACTTACTTTTTTAGCCTTGGCACACAGAATTTTTATTTTCCCAAGTAAAAATTCGACAAAAATGGGTAAAAAGAGTAGAATATTAATCAAATACACAAAGAGGTTTCTGCATTTCTTATTCATTTTTGTCAAATTTTCGCTGCATTTTGAATGATGTTCAACGATTTTTGATCAATTATCCTTCATTTTGCAACGATATTTCGTAAATATTGATTTATTTTCTGCATTATTACGAATTTCTGCCAATTTTTTACTCAATTTTCAAGGACTTTTCATTCAAATTTCTACGATTTTCAACGGTTTTTTTCAAATTATTGTTTAATTTCCACTTATTTTTCAACGTGTTTTTGTGAATTTTGATCAGTTTTCTCCAATTTTTATCTATTTTTGTTGATTTTTTATCTTATTTTCGATATTCTCTGCCTTTTTTCTTAAATTCCAAGTCAATTTTCAGCTCATTTTTAACATTCTTACGTTAGTTTTGACCAATTTTCTGCATTTTTCACGAATTTATGTAAATTTTTAATTCAATTTTTCAATGTTTAACGATTTTTCTCAAAATTTTTGTTAATTTTTACAAATTTTCAACATGCTTTCGTGATTTTTCAGCTATTTTTTACATTTTTTATGAATATTATTCGATTTCTTACGAAATTTTCGATTATTTTTAACGATTTTTTTTTCATATGTTGCGTATATGTTCACATATTTTTCTGTTTTTTTTCATAATTGTTTTATTAATCTTTTACACTTTTTTATCAAATTATCAATCGCCATTATCTTCCTGATTTCAGCTCTGGCCTTTGAATGGGAGAGGGGGGAGGAGTAGGAGGAGGAGATTATACACTGTTACTCATTATAAAAATTTTTTATGGAAAGCTCATGATAGCTTTTTCAGCAGTTATCCATAAGAAACTGAAAAAACTGAAAATTTTCACCATAGTTTGCGAATCATTTCATCTCCACTTTAGATTTTTTCTAACCACGGTCATTTACTAGTATTTTTCTTAAATTTTTTTTCCTCAATTGATATTTTTTTCTCCTCAAAAAGTGCATCTACGGTCCCTACTAAATGTACATAGCAAATTCAATTTACATTGTTGGGGAGATAGGGAGGAATAGCTCTTTTTCCGGGTCAAAAAGGTAAAAAACCCTCATATCTTCCCTCCTAATTGACCTATCTGGTAACTTTGGATTATCTATTGATTGACCCAAAAAAAAAGGTCAATTTTTGCGCTTTTGGCCCCTCAGCACCCCCTCCCCCAAAATAGGGCAAAACTGAATTTTGACCCAAGGTCATCCTCTCTTGGATAAATTTAATCCGCCGCCAAACTGAGTCGATTGACCGAAATGGAACGATTTTAGTGTGTATCAAGCAAAATAAATGATTTCAGTGTTCGGAAAAAAATGAATACAATAAATATCTGACATGACCAAAAATGGTCTTAATGGTCTTTTAAGATCCCAAAACGGATTTCGACTTGGTTTTCATTGATAATACAACTTGGAAATCAGACTAAAAAGTTACACAATTTCAAGTCAAGTTTTTTGGTATTTATTTTGTCATATTTTACAAACCGCTTCACCCCCACTCTTAATTTATATACCACACATACTCGAGAGTATATACTCCAATATAGAGCAAACGGCAAATTTTTATCATTATTAATTTATTTTCTACGAATTTTCAAAGTGAGCCACAGATTCAGGCGAAAATGAAATTTTTCAAATAGCATATCTGAGCCCCTTCGATTTTTCGACTAGTCTAACCATTATACATATACGTCTTATAAGTTGATCACTCGCTGATATAAGGTAATGGAGGTAAATACGAAACACCCAGCATCGAAAATTTCATTGAGATTTTTTACTCCTAAGCGGGGATATTTTTTATATCGTTCGAATTAGGTATAAAAATCACGACCTAGCTAGCGTTGATATCCATATCGACATCGATAGTTCGAAACTAAAAGAAAAATACAAGTTCATTACAAGTCCCAGTTCGCCATACCTTAGCTCGCCCCCGCACTACCTTCCTATTCCACATATTTCTTCAATAATTACATTTGAACACATCGCAGTCTTGCCACGACACAATACGATGGGTAAGGTAGCATGAGGCATTCACCTGGGGAAAGAATAGGTTAAGGTACCTCTACAGTCCTGTACCTATATCTCTATGCTCGTACAGTCAGCACCTCTTATAATACGTATAGCTCTTAGTTTTTCGGCTCTTTCGCCAAAAAATGTTTACACGTCGCAGAATTATTTACTTTGCGTATTACGTTCAATTGTCTCGAACTTTTCTAGCTCGCGTTTTCATTACGATTACGTAGGTACGAACGTTTTGTAAAACTGCTGAAATAAAGAAAATTAAGAGCGTTCGACGACGTCGACTCAAAATTAAAGGTTACCCTCTTCAAATAAACTTTAACGAATGCCAAATGTAATTGTATAGAGTGTTCGCAGGTACGTCTACGTATATTGTTGGGTATAGGTATTTATGGTCAATAGCGTGGCAACAATTAAGCTTGCTTTTTTTTTTTTGTTTGTACGTATACGTAACGTAGGTAAAGAGGTACCTTCGGTTTGATACGGTGAGCAAGCCGGAGAGCAAAAGCTAGAGATATATTGATTAGAAAAAGCAATCGAAGAGAATGTTAAACGAGGTAACCGCATTAGAAAAGATTTTTACACAAGTGTACTCGAATGATAATTATTGTTATCGTTCTGCTAGTACTCGGGTACATTGTCCAATAGATAAGTTGGTTTACTTTCAAAATGGGGTGAAAAAAAAAATACCATTACACGGTTGACCTTTGGGTAATAAGATGTGTTTTCATATGTATGAGGTTTGCAGTCTCGTCTCATCTTATGTAAAATGACGTCTACCTATTTCAACGATGACAGTTACTTAAACGAGAATGTAAGAGTAGCTCTAAAGTTGAATAGATGTAGGTACTAGGTAGGTAGTAGGTACATGAATATTTTGTGGACACAACGTATGTATATACCAGATTTGTAGAAAACTTTTATAGGACGAGACGAGACGACTCGACGCGACGTATCCTTTGAATGTATCTTTATGTACGTTTATATCTATACGATGCATGACATATTACGCTGCGACGTCTAAAAGTAGAGTATAACTAGACCCTGAAAGAAACTAGACGTACAGGGCGAGCTGTGTAATTTAATTACGAAGTACGTTTGTAATTAATACCAACTTATTGGTATAAGTTAGGCGGACGAAAGGCGCAGTAACTATGGCTGCGTGCTTTTCAACATTATTATATGTATGTAGTTCCATTGAAAACATTTATTATGTCCATAAAATTGAATACTCGCTTGCACATTTAATTAAAACTATATACCAACAAGCTGTAGAACCGCCAGAGTATAGTGCGACGTGGGAGGTGTCGGTGTCGCGAGAGTATTTCAGTAAAAAAGGGGTTATAATTTTTCATTAAAACGTTTTTGATATTTTATACTCGACTGCCACCTTATTGGTTGCTTACCATTGTATGTGTGCGTGTATTTGCGATCACTATGTACAATTTACAACACCCAACTAATTTAACGAAGTGCTTTAGGTAAGATGAGAATCTATCGTACTAATACGAGATGTATTTTTTTTTTTTTTTTCAATTATTAGGTGAAGGTAAAAAAAAGTATTTGATGATGTGACCCATGTGTTTTACATGGAGAATAATAAATTTCATTGAAAGTATAAATATTCGATATTCGCAGTACATTCTGGGCTTGTATGTAGAAAATATAATTGTTGGGTAGTGGCAGAGCCCAAAAATGGGCCAGAGAGAGAGGGGAACAATTACCGATGAACATTTTGTGCTCTAAATTCAATGATGCGGAGAGAAAGGCATATGCACCTTCAAACATTTTTATACTCTAAACCCTCCTGCCCCGCAATACTTGATACCTGATAATAGAACAATTTTTGTGAAATTATGGGCATTACTAGAGAACAATATTTCCTAACAAATATGCTAATGGTGTAAGTTAATTTTGCAATACATAGTTGAAAGTTCAAAACGACACGTCAAGGAAGCTTTTTAAATCTAAATACCAAAATATCTACCCTTCAGCTCAACGGAAAGGAGAGAGAGAGGAGGGAGATTGGCGAGTAACAAACACGAAGGACAGCCAAAGATGTCCAAAAATAGACTATTCGGGAACCACAAAGATACCAAAGTGATTCAAATTATGCGCACATTCAAATTTATTCAACTTGAATCAAACCAGGTTATTACAGTCTATCGACCAACAGTGGATGGAGGGAGAAAGGAATATCAACGAAATTCGTTTTGAGGTCCTACAAACCCATTACGACCATTTTTGACCATGTCAGATATTAACATCGAAAGATGTTTAATAGCGCATTCCAGAAAAACCGTCAACAATTTACCACCAACAGTTGACCGTCATCATTGGACTGACATCAGTGGACTTATTTTATGAAGGATTGATTTTATGAT
>FIZR01026669.1:0-14599 GCA_900060175.1 Ferrisia virgata
AAAAAAAAAAAAAAAAAAAAAAAAAAAAACGAAAATAAAACAAAACAAAAAAACTTGTATCATCAATTTAACGACAAAAGAGGTAAAAAAGTAAAACGTAAAAATACAGTCAAAAAATTCGCCATCCTCGCTATGTTTATTTTGCGCTCGAACAAAAGTGTGATTGGATAGAGAAGGTGCGATGGCCTAGGGTAGTGGTGGTGGAGATAAAAAGCGAGCTATATTGGAAATAGTAAAAATGATCGAGGGGGTGGGCAAAGCGACGGAAGTAAATGTATATAGTAAAATAAAGGGAATAAAGTTTTGTACCAGTGTTTTGGAGGCGAAAAAATAAAAAACAAAAAAAAAGAAAGAGCTAATTTTCCTTTGATGTTGGTACAATAAGGATACGCTATATCCTCGCTCCTCGTTTCTCTCTTTTGTGTGTGTGTGTGTGTGTGTGTGTGTAATAATACGAAAACAAAAACAAAGAAATAGTATACGAGAAAGACGAAACGAATGAGGATGACAACGAAGAACTCTAAATTCGAAACTTATAAGCATTAGCCTTCTTGGTATGGTGTATACTTTTGAAGAAATTTTCTTTTCTACTTTACGATATACGTATACTGAAGTGTATGTGTCGAGATGAAGTGTATCATCGAAAAAGAGGGAAATGAGTGCAAAAAAACATGGCTAGAATTTTTGACACATAAGTACTACTAGTATATCGATGTCGTAAAAACAGCTCACTGTTCGCAGTTCGCGCCAAAGCTTTTTCCTTTTCTTTTTCGTCTTCGTATAGTCGAAATGAAAAGCATATGTATTATACGAGATGACAACGAGTATAGCATATACAATTTTTTTTTCCACCGACGAGAATTTTATTGAGGTATATTGGATTGTACAATGTACATATTTGGCTTATTTGTAAGAAGCACTAGAGCGTTGTTTGCCTCTGCTCCCCTTCTTTGCCAGCATCCTATACGATGGTGCCAATCATGTTTTGTTTCTTTTTATTCGCGAGTCAAATACACATACTTGTGTGATTTCGTGTTATGGCATTATTTGCTGTGTCAATCGTTTTTTTTTTTTTTTTTGTACACGTTTAGTGTGTGGTTATGAGATGTTAACAAATTGACTACACGATGAGTTCGGTTGTAGTTTTCTAAGGGGTTTGGTCATTCTAGAGGATTTTCTTGATGATTTTTGAGATAATCCAAGAGTCTGTGCTGGTTAATCCACTTGAAAAAATTAATAATAATCAACGTTGAAAAATTAATAAACTTTTTCTATGTGATTTTCCAAGTTGATTGTTTTAGAAAAACAAAAGAACCTAAAAACTGTAACGTTGTTAAAGTTGTAAAAATTTGGTAAAAAACTAAAGTATTAGTTAAGGTAAAATTGTAAATTTACCTTCATTATTGTATTCAGGAGGTTTGATTTATGCGAAAACGATACCAACATCACCAACCTAGGTATTGTCCAAAATTTAAGAGGATGGGAGGTGGTGGGGAGTTGCACCTGAATACCAAAATAAAGTCGTGAAAGTTCGGTGCGACTTTCCTACAATTTTATATCGACACGTATAATAAATAAGACAAATTTATCAGCTGATATTAATATGAACGTTGCCGCTGTACTTGGAATTGACTTTTTCGAACAAAATTGCAATTTTTTTTCTTATGTTGAAAGTGGATTAAAAGATAGGGGAAGGAGTGCTTTTTGACTAATTCCGACGAGCTGAATACTAATCCAGTATTTATTTTTCGTTCGAACTTCTAGTCCGCATTTTGACCCATGCCCACGATTTTTCAATATTGTGTTCTTCAGCAAAAATTTTGATCGTATAATCTGATATAAAATTTTACGCTGAACAACTTTACTTCTATTTATTTTTAACGTATTGGTCATTATTTCTGAGGAAAATTCATTTTTTAAGGTTTGAGAACGATTCAAATCCCCTAAAAAAATTGAAAAAAATTCTATTTATCAAAACATGTGTAGCTGGGTAAAAAATTCCTAGGATCCACAGACGTGGCAATTCAAAGTTTTTTTTTTATCAATTTATCTCCGCACAAGGGGTGAAAATTTTTGAAAAAATTCGTGTTGATGGACTCACCATTACTCTAAACAGTTTGATTAAAATCATAATATTTCCTCAAATACGCGTGAATACAGAATTCTCCCTCTCCCAACGTTTTCCCGATATTTTGAACAAGGTAATGGGGTGGAGGAAATTTTTTTAGAGATACTCAATAATGTTTTGTAAAAATTTTAAAAATATGGAATCAAGGGTTTTTGCCTCTTCTCATTTAACAATACGCTTTTAGTAAGCGATGAAAATAATTTCCCTCTTGGGAAAATGTACAGAAAAAATTTACCTTCCAACACTTCATACTTACATCCTTCAATTTTTAATCTTATAAACTATTTTTACTCAGCATTTCCTTTCTATTTTAATCGCTACGTTTGTTTTACGCAATCAAATTCATGTTTTTGAAAAAAATTCTATCCATAGGAAATCAAATGTCACAAAGAAAAAAAATCATTGTAGCCCGAGTTGGGTGAACTGGCCCCGGTAGGTTGGAACAGTTAGGTGCCCGCTCGGCCTGTGGAGAAGTACTTTGACTTGTTTTTCATCCCTTTGGAACGAAAAGAGTAGTAAAAATAGTGGTCAAATTTCAAAACTTTAAGCACATTTCCAAGTTGAAAGGGGGAGCAATGGGTCTGTACAGTCAAAATTCTCAAAAGACACATCTATGACCCCCTGCCTAAGGTGCATATAAAATTTCAATTTCCTTGCTCTATTTATAAGAGAGGTGGGAGAGAAAAGCCTGTTTTCAAAGTCCGAAGACGGAAAAATCCCGATATCTCTCCTCTTAATTGATCTAGGAGGCAGATTTTTGGATATGTGATACAATATTTAATTCTTTATCGATTAATTTGAAGAAGAACAATTTTTGCAACTTTAGCCCTTCCAGCATACCCGTCTACAAGTTTGGACATGGCAGAATAATGACCCACGGTTATCTCCACTCCTGAATATCAAATCAGCCGCCAATCTAAGCCTATTTCCCAAATTTTATCGGCTTTGGTCGATATTGAGCTGAGCAAATGATTTTTATTGGAAGGGGAGGGGGCGGGGAAATAAAAATACCTAGATAGCCGGTCGTTGCCAATAATGCCACTCATCCGCCGTTGGTCGATGCACCGCAATCGTCTGGTTTCAATAGACAATATGACATAAAAAATTAGGATAATGAGTAAAATTTAAAAGGTCATTTCAGGAAGTAAATTATGAAGGGAGGGGGGTGTTGATTCTTTTTCCATAAATGCCTCTTCGTACAGAGTGTTTTCCAAAAAAAAAGGGGACCACATGAAAATCAGTGGGGTTGGTGTTCGAAACCTTTGGTCAGGTATGTATCTTGATTGTGTGCATCTTCCCCCAAAAGGTATCATCTTAAAATTCTCGTGAGGCAAATTAGTCTATGCTTATCCAACGAGATGTGAGCTTCATGTAGAATCTTTAAACCCTCCTTTGAGGCGATCTTTCTTCTCAGAATTTGATCGTGTTTTGTATCAAATGAATGGAAAATTGATACAGATTTTAAATCGGTGATTGTTTCATTTCTAGACACAACGCTGAACGAGATACTGGGCAAAAATGAAATTTTGAAGGAAGTCCCACTTACAAGAAATTTCCCAACAGGGTTGAGACGGTTGGATTTTCTGTGGTAGATACTGAGACTCATCCGAACACTTTCCCAAAGATAAGCTTTTTGTTCTAATTGCCATGGATATTTGTTAGGACTGGAAGTCATTTTTTGAAAAGTGTAACGTTTTTGATTTTTGGACTTTTATGTTAAAATGTTAACATGAATATGTCTCAAGAGTGGGACAGTTTCATTAAAACTTACGATGAAAGATGAGTATGGCTGATTTTTGGACTTTATGTTGAAGTGTCCAAGTTGAGTAAAATGTTGGACTTTATGTTGAAATATTAACATGGATATGTCTCAAGAGTGGGACAGTTTCATTAAACTCACGGTGAAAGATGAGTATGACTGATTTTTGGACTTTATGTTGAAGTGTCCAAGTTGAGTAAAATATTGTACTTCATGTTGAGATATAACATGGATATGTCTGAAGGGTGGGAAAACTCACGATGATAGATGAACATGGCTGATTTTTGGACTTTATAATATCAAAATGTCCAAGTTGAGTAATGTTTTTAATTTTTGATTCGAAGTGTTTTATCAAACACTCGAAACATAATCGTGAATGATTTTTGAACTTCACGTTAAAATTTTGACATAAGTATGTCTGTGGAGATGGGAGTTTGAAATGTCAAGTGCGAGGAGGAATTATAAAGAACAATGGTTGATTTTATGATTTCAATTTTGAACGTAGAAACAAGTGTAAAATGAAAGTAAGAATTTTGAATTGAAATTTTTGATCGAAAACTCGCGATGGAAGATGAGTACGAAAGATTTTTGGACTTTACGTTAAACTTGCAATGAAAGCTGTGTATGGCTGATTTTTGGACTTCATGTTAAAATGTCTAAGTTGAGTAATGTTCTGTTACGTTTTTGATTTGAAGTTTTTGATCAAAAACTCACAATGTTGAAGTGTTAACGTAGATATCCAATTAAAAAAATTAAAAAAACCAAAGAAATTGAAAGTTTTTTAAAATTTTAGTTGAAAAATACTATGCAATGAAAAAATAGAAAAAATCTATTTATTCATCTATTTATGAAATATTTTGCTTTTTGACCGAAGTGAGAAGGGACCTTTTAAAATAAATTCTAGAAACCAAAATTTGTTCCAAACAAAACTTATTCTACGTTCAATTTCTTCTGCTTGGGGCTTTTCGCATGGAATTTTTTGTCCCGAGTTTATTACGTTTTCAGCCCCTTCTATTTTTTTGTCATTGATTTAAGGTCATGAATTGTATTCGGATTATGTAATATTTCTGTCCGACAGTTTCACAAGCTCTGTTCAATTCTTGTGTCATTATTCCTAGTTCTTGCTTGTTGCTGGCTATCAAAGCTTCATCGTCCACAAAGCGTAAATTATTTAAATATTCGCCATTAATTTTCAATCCCTTTGTTTCACAATCTAAATTTCTAGAAATTTACTCCAAACTACAATCAAACAACAATGGTGATAAAGTGCTTCTCTACCATTTTTCCCTGAAAGTGAAAGTGTCCAAATTTTTTTATCCCATTTTTTAAATATAATTTGCTTGAAAAATGTCGAAATGCGATTTTACTGAAAATCTCCAAACATGCTTTATGACCTCATATTCTCCCCTTACGTTAGATCCCCCTCTCGATCGTCTATATCTCGCTCAGATATACCAATCGGCCGTGTAATTACATTCGCATTGTTATCAAAAGGCATTAGCCTAATATCATCGGCGCTCGGCAAAAGTTTATTTGCGAATGATGAGCCGGAACTTTCGAGAAATATGACGAAACACGTAAAATGTAAGAACGCGTCGACTTTGTCGTACGATGGCGTTATTCATTCTTCTATATAATATAATACAGCATCGGCGACGAATAAAGTGAACATTCGGCCGACGAAGGGAGAGGTGGTGAGGTATGGGGGGGTTAGATGGGTAGTAAAAGCTCAACGCGCGTACTAAAAACTGCGTACGTTACGATGATGAAGAAACGATAAGATGAAGAAGAATGACAGAAAACTGAATGCAGGCGAAGGGAACGATGTGAAAACTGCTAAAAAAAAAAAAAAAAAAAAAAAAAAAAGAAAGAAGCGAAGAGAGACCGCTGGAAAATATTTTTCATCACGTTGTCAAGCTGGTAAAACTTTGCAACGCGTTTTTATTTTTCCTCTCTATTATCGGCTATGCAGTCTGCGAGTGCGGCCTGGATGAGCGGAGGGGAGGAGAGTGGAGAAAAGATGAAAGACGCCTCGATTTATACTAACGTAGTAGGTGTCAAAATCGTGTCTTATATACGCGTTACGTTGAGAAAATGGCGTCCGCGAAGGGAACATTAGCCAACGATTTTTTTTCCTCTCTTTCGATGTTTTTCATTTGATTGTATCGTCGAATTTCGCCTCGCTTTTATTTTCCCTTTTCAAAAGCGAAAGCAGCCGTATAGATGGGCGGAGATGGAACGATGAAAACTTATTGACAAAACTGGATATTGGTTTACGGTGCAGGTGAGGTTTTTTTTTTTTTTTTTGGGGGGGGGGTCCCCTTCGTTTCGCGTCTTAATAAATTTCCTATTCGTGTCATTAGGCTTAATGCGTCGCGTTACGTTGGTATGGCGGTTAAAGACGAGGAAAAATTTCCCCGTCCCGAACCACCCCCCGCAAATTAGAAGGCTAAAAGAAGTGTATTGGACGGATGGGAAAATACTGGCGGAAATACTCGCAATGAGGGGAAAAAAATAGAGTATTCGGAAATTCAAATGTCACCAGTTAAATGCCACTTCAATGACGTTGATTCGTATATTAAATCTGTTCGATGCAGAGAGAGTAAAAAGCGCCCCGGTGAAAGAGGGAATTTCATCGGTGTTATTTTTCAATTTCGTCGAATGTCGATAAACAAAGCTATTTCAGGCTCGACTAATTGATATACGACGAAGAAGAAGGCGACGAAGACGACAAAGACGAATAATAATAAACGTACCTACCTGAAAGGAACGTGTAGCGAATGGGAACGTTAAATGGGAAGAAATTGCGAGAGATCGAATTATCAAAAACACCAACGAAAACGAAAGAGAAATTCATCATCGTTTTTATAAATGTTCGCGAGCTTTTTACGAAGAGAAAAAAAACAACATGAATACCCGACGAGTATTATATTTATACAGGGTGTTCCGTCTTGTAGTATCTCCTTCATGCCACAAGTAGAGCAACACAAATTAGACTTGTGTAGGATGAGTTGCCTATCCAAAACATTGCAAGGGCTGTGCTATAGGTATTTGAGGTTTTTATTTTTTTTAAATCTAGAGTAATTTTCAAAAAATTCTAATTTAAAAACTAAAAATGGTAGAGATGTTCAATTTACGCCAAAATATGGTAAGTACAATGTTGTATTTATTGTAAAAAAAAATCGGTTATAGATGATATGGTTCGTGAAATACGACCAATTAAATGTAAAAAAATGTTTGAAAAATTTGAAAATTGCTGTTCATACCTCTTCTAAAAGCTCTTTAAATACCCTTTAAAAAAAATTTCTTGAAGTAACAGGATACTTCCCCCGTCCGCTTATTTGACATAATGAAATTTTCTTAAACTGTTTATATATTTTTTTTTAAATTGTTTTTCCATTTTTCAGAAAAAAATTTGATGAAAAATTAATTTCGACAAAAAACATTTCTTCATTGGAATATTTACTCGATTTTAATAAATTTGGTCCGAATGAACTGGATATTTCAATAAAAAGGGCTCTTTGTTTAAATTTCTATTTCCACGGAAAATTTTTTTCTAGAATATCTAAACACGCTGAGGAAACTTTAATTATTATATCAAGTGGTTTTGGGGTACCCTCTCAAGAAAAATTTTCCAATTGGGTACTTGAAAGAGCTTTTTAGCCTGATTTTCTGTGTCACATTGTCAATGAAAACCAGGGTATTACAGTCTATCGACTAACTGCGGTTGATTGGGAGAGGAAATCCCAACAAAACCAGTTTTGGGGTCGTAGAAGACCATTAGGACAATTTTTGGCCATGTCAGATATTAATTTACTTATTTATTAATTTTTTTTCCATACAAACATTAAAATCATTTACTTTGCTCAATGCTGACTAAAATCGTTTCAATTCGGTCAATCGACTAAGTTTGACGGCGGATTAAATACATATGAATGGGGATGACCTTGGTTCACAATTTTGTTTTGCCCTATTCTGATTGGGGGGAAGGGGTGCTGAGGAGCCAAAAGCACAAAAATTCTTCCTTTCTGAATCAATCGATAGCAAATCCGAAGTTGTATGACATAACCAAAAATCAACTAGGAGGGGAGAAATGAAGGTTTTCCCCCTTTTTGACCTTGGAAAACGATTGTTCCTTCCCTGAGCTAAGAAGTTGAAATTTGGTAGATACATTCAGTAGGTGCCCTAGATGTACCTTTGGCAGTCCCGACTCATCAGCTCCGTTGCACCCCGTCACATTCTCAGGATATGGTTTTTTGGTCAAATTTTCTTAGTTTTTGAGTTTATTTTTCGCATAGCTCTCCTCCGAATAGAGCTAACAAGCTGAAATTTGGTATGTAAGTACACTTAGTAAGGACCTAGATGTGCCCTTTGGGGCTCTAGACTTATCAGCCGTATTACACCCACTCACAGCCACAAATATTTGGTTTTTTGTTCGGGTTTTCCTATTTTTTGAGTTTGTTCCTCGCATAACACCCCTTCCAATTAGGGGTAGGCTCTTGAAATTAGGTATGTACTTTCAGTAAGGCCCTAGATATACCTTTTGGGAGTGCCAACTTTTCAACCCCTCACAGCCCCAAAATGTGGTTTTTTGGTCTTTTTTTCTTATTTTTTGAGTTTTTTCCGTATCTCCCCCCCCCCATAGATCTAGGAACTTGAAATTAGGTATGTTCATTCAGTGGAGACCCTTGTTGTGTCTTTTGGGAGTTCCGACTTTTCAGCCCCATTGCACCATCTGACAGTGCTGAATTTCTGCTTTTTTTCAATTTCTGATGTTTGTTCCTCGTGTATTTCGCCTCAAATTGGACTAAGTAGTTGAAATTAGGTGTTTACAGTTAGTAAGGACTATTCATATGCCTCTTGGGGTTTTTAACTATTTCAGTAACCACATCATCTATGCCCCTAAATTCTTTACTGGAGATACTAAATTTTATTTGCCACATTTTAGTGTAAACTAGACATTTCTACCATTTTTAGTTTTTAAATTAAAATTCTTTGGAAATTGCTTCATATTTTTCGAAAATAAAAAATTTGAATGACTAGCCCCTACAATATTTTGGATTGGCAACCCATATCACGTGAGTACAACTCGTGTTGCTCTACTTGAGCAATGAAGGAGGTATTACCCAGACGGAACACCCTGTAGTTAGTAAAATGTATAAGCGTATTCTAACTGAAATGAGCGATATAGCTGGCGAAAGGATTCGAAGCGAAGGAGAAGGACGAAATATTAAAGCGAGACAGCATCGTCATCGTTGTGTTCTAAATGTGTACTGCTATATATTTAGTTTTTAAACAACCATAACAACGCTCTGGCACATCAAAAAAGATTTTCAAGCGAATACCAAATTCAATATGATTTTAAGGGTAAATATTGACCAAATTTTAAGTACGTCGAACGATTAAAGGAATACATAGAATAAGATGAAACAGCGCGATGCGGCGTACAGCCTTAGCGCTGATGGATGGCGCAACGAGGAGGTTAAGATGAAAAGAGATGTTTTTCCAAAAGAGGGATATTTTTCGGTTATGGTTGTGTATTTCATTTGTGTATACAAAGCGCGTAATCTCGATTGTAAATAAGAAGCTTTTTATTTTAAGATTTCGATACCCGAGATATAAGTATATTTAGAAGAAGACTACCGAACGAACGAGAAGGCGCAGGCAAACGAAATGGAATTTATTGAAATACACAAGTATTAAATAACGAGTGAAAATAACACGACGATGAGGTATGGTGCGGGAAGACGTTATACTGTAGTATAATATTGAAATTTATGGCATAAATATTTTATGAAACTTTTCCATTGAGAGTATTGAATATATATGTACGTACACTGTGTTACCGTTTCTGGCCTAATTTTCGTCGTCATATTGCCAATGAAAACCAGGCTATTACGGTCTGTCGAGCTTTGGTGGTTGTGAGGGAGAGGGATATCAACAAAATATGTTTTTGGGTCCTAAAAGACCATTACGACTGTTTTTAGCAATCTGAATCACATTACTGCATCCGATCGCTCATAATGTAAAAAATTATTTGAAGACTTGGCTCTTGATCTGGAATGTATTCAGTCAAAAATGAGCTTAGGTGCTGTTCTGTCTATCCATTCGCTTTCTTAAAAATTTACCTAATTTTCCTTCTATGGGTTCTACAAATAAAAATTTCAACTGAAAGTTTCTTCTTGAAGGATTCTCTATAATTTGGATGATTACAAAAATAGCATTTGGAGCAACCTTTGCGTCCCAAATTTCAGGAATGTATTTATCGAAAGGCTCAAAATCTAGTAATTCTCGTTTAATATAAAAAATATCGAATACAGCCCAAAACGAATAATCGCAAAAAAATATTTAGAATAAAATTCTACTTCTAACTCATTAACCGTAATACATCCGCCCTTTACCCCCCCCCCCCACAATCTACCCTTCTTCATCACGTAGTGCAGTAGAAAAACGTGAAAGAAGGAGGTAAACTGGGACAAAATGCTCAGGAGACGTTTTTTTGCTCATCGTACTACTGAGGGTGCATTATTAAACGTATCCAAAACTCTTAAAAATCCTACTATCTCATCTCCCCTTTTAAATGCATTTTGTGGAGTCCTGTCCCACATGTGACATTGTTGTAATATTACAAGTGAGACGTCAGGGAGCATTAAAATTTTATGCTGATTACAAATATTCTTCTTGAAATACCGGCACTTCTTTTCAGTTCCTAAATTTTTGAGTCCGAAGTTTAAAAAGCTGTCATTTTCTAAATAGCATGATCAGTTAATAATGGTGAATCGACACGAGGTAGAAATTTCCAAAGTACCCGATGCAAGTTGGTCCCTAAGGTCTGAAAAATCACAGGTAAAAATTTTGGGCCCCTGCTTCTGTGCTACTAGAGCCCTCAATATGCGGTGAAGTAAGGATCCAAAATTTTTATCGGTGACTTTTCAGACCTTAGGGACCAACTTGCACCGAATAGTTAGGAGGCTGATTCACCATTATTAATTGGTCACGCTTTTTAGAAAATAGCTGTTTTTCAGACGTTGGGACCTTAAAATTAAGGGTCTAAAAGAAATGTCGACATTATAAGTAAAATATTTTTAATCAACATAAAATTTCAATGCTCTTTAATACCTTACTCGCTATTTTATACAAAATTCACTTTAGGGGGACAAAGATCCACAAAAAAAAGGAGTTAAAAAGGGGAAATAGAATTGTATCGTGTGTGAAAGCAATATACACGTATGTCGTTTAGAGCTTTGAAACAATTTTTTATCAGTTCTTCCGATGTGTTTTTATTGTTTCGAAATTCAGTTGTACCTTTAATTAAATCTGCATAAACGTAGTAGACTGGTTCAGACTCAACTTACTCATCAGCATTGACACATTTTTGAGATTTGAGGCGCAAAGGTTGCTCCAAACGCAATTTATGTAAGAATCAAAAATTTAGAGAATCCTTCAAGAAGAAACTTTTACTTGAAAATTTTTTCTGTAGGACCAATAGAAGGAGAGATACGTGCATTTTTAAGAAAAAGCGGTGGGGTGAATCCTTGGAGGGGCTAGAAAAAATGGCACTAAACTTATTTTTTTCCAAATACATTCTAGATTAAGAATCATTAAACAAATTGCTTTTTATAATTAGTGCAAACGGAAGCCTTTTTTTTCCAGTAATTCGACTATCGTATAAGTTCAAGTTGAGTACTTTTATTTTATTTTTCCTCCTCCGACATTAAGTCATTTCCTCAGCTCGATAGCGACCAAAATCGGTCAAATTTGGGCACGAAACTTGAATTAGCGACGATTTTAATATTTTTCAGTAAGGATGACCTTGGGTCAAAATTCAGTTATGCCCGAATTTGGGCGAGGGAATGCTGAGAAGTGCAAATCGTAAAAATTGTTCCTTTTCATGTCAATCGATTGATGATTGAAAGTTGTAAAACATATTCAAAAATCAGCCTCCTAAGTTAATTAGAAGTGGAGATATGGGGAGTTTTTCTCCTTTTTGACCTTGAAGACAAGCTTTTCCTCCCCTATCATCCCTCCAAATTGAGGTAGGAAGTTGAAGCATGGTATATGGACGCAGTTGAAGCCACAGATGTGCTTTTTGGGGGTTTCGACTTTTCAGAACTCGTTGCACCTCCCCCCTCTCCCTCCACTCCTTAAATGTGCGTTATTGAACGATTTTTGTCATTTTTTGAGTTTGTCCCTCGCATGTTTCAGCTTTTCAGCTCCATTTCACCCCCTCACAGTCCCAAAAAAAATGGTTTTTTGGTCAGTTTCCCGCGCATGTATGTATTTCGACATTCCTCCTGAACTTCCCTGAAATCCGTGCATATTTTATGCCTCTTTTGGTGGGCAACTGCGTACAAAGACGAAAGTTGTAGAGCATTAAATAAGGATGATTTTTACTTCTTTGACATCTTTTTATAGGAGGTGGTGGGGAGGAGCTAGAACGTTCGGTAAGAAATCATTTTCGAAAGTCTCCAATAGACCCGAATAATTCTCAATAATCTGTTCGGTTCAGTTTTAGTAGCATTTTTCTTTCATTGTACTTCCCACTAGCGAAATGAGGAAAATGTTGAATCGTTTCCTTTTCATCAAAGTTGGGGAGGGGAGGGTAGGGGTGCACTTTAAAAAGTGGCAACTTTGTTAACAGATAGGAACGTTATGTTACAGAATTCGAAAAATTGGTTCAGACAAACGTGTTGTGGAACGTTAAAAAAGAAATATTTTCACTTTTTTACTTTTTTCCTTGGTAGTGGTAATGGGACGCGGAGCTATGACGAAAAGGAAAAAAAAGGCGACACTTGAAAATTCCATATTTTTCGCCTGTGCGAGTCAAGTATAAATTCCAACGAGCTAAAAATCAAACGAGTCTAGTACAGCGGGAATTCGATTTTAACAACCACCTGTGTGCGTTCGTCCCAAATTGGGCTCCTGAATGGGTGGTTCAAAATCTGGACATCGGTTTCGATTTATGAGATCGAAATCTTGCAGTTCTAGATTAATAAGATAGCTTTTGGACTCAAATTACTCCCCAAAAGGGATATTAGAACTTCAAAATTTTGCAAAAAATGCCCAAAAATAGGTATTGAATTTGATATCTAGGTTTTCTAGTTCCGAAGTTTGGTTCAACTTTTCGGTATCCTTGTGTTTCCTCCGTCACAGTCTCAAAAAATGGGTTTTTGGGAGGTTTTTCTCATTTTTCGAGTTTCTCCTACTCATACCTCTTCACCGAATTGGCGAGGAAATTGAAATTTTCAAATGTGTGTTTTCGGGATTTCAGCTATTCATTCCAATATCTACCTTCACCCCTACCACTGCTAAAAAAAAAAAAAAGTCCAGTGCGTATCTTTTTTATATTCCACGAATGGACAATTTATGTATCTTATCAACTTAAGGAAAATCAGGCTAAAAAGGCAACGCATTGCGATGCCTTTTTTTTTAAAAAGTAGTAAGCAGATCGGTAATATCAAGAAATAAAGGTTTTTAAAATCCTTCGAATGTACTTTTTATATGTTCATCGAGTTCGATAAGTAGTATAGCTGAACCATGTAATACCGAAGGCAATAATATGTAACTTTATATGGGATTGTATGTATCGTATATTGTACACAGTACATATCGAGTGGTATATGTTTCACCCTTCCTCCCTTCGTTTTACTTTGACTCTCACATCATCATTTGCATCATCGTCATAGCCTTACATCGTGTTTTTGGTCGTTCGAATGTCAATACACAGAATACCTCTATCCTATGGTACGTACTTACGTATTACGAGTAAAAAGGCATCTTATACGGTATACTTACTGTATTACCCTGTAAAGTCGTAATATTGACCGTATAAAATCGCGAACACGAAATGGAAATGAGAATGTTCCAAAGCGAGTTGTACGTATGTACGTAGATAGATGGGTAGGTAGGTAGGTAGGTAAGTATATAGGTACCTATCTGTGATGTCGTGCTGAAAATAGATACGTAGTTAAAAAGGGCCCATAATTCATCTCTGGAGATTAATAAGAACCATTTCATGTAACGAATTCACCTTTGAGCCTATTTCATATTAATTTACGATGCTGGTAGCGAGGCACTCGAGGGGTAATGAAGTTGCATATGACCATGATCACGATAATAGTTCATTAATGAACGACTCGTCGAGTCGTCCTGTCGTAATAATGATGAAAAAATATACCGTAATTTTAAATTCGCGCAGAAAGTTTATTACAGCTACGTTTTCGGGGTGGTTCGAAAATGATGTGGTTGGATTTAATGCATATTCGTATTAATTATGTTAAATTTCTGCACCATATTTTGGTTATTATACGAGTATGATGTGTGGACTTTTGACGGATGAGGGGATGGAGCTGGCGTGAGTTAGGTCAGGCCAAATACTGATATTTTTTTAGGAAATTTGCGCCAACTCAATTTTTAAAATTTGCAAAATTTACTTAAATTTCGATAATTTTCAAAAAATTAAATTACTACCCATATTTTTAGCCAAAATCATCAACGTTGGTAAATTATTGCTATTTCCCATTGTTTTCGTGGGGTTTTTATAGAATGTCACTTTTTGCATTTTTTCTCGATTTCCCGAAAACCTATGAAATTAAGATTTTTTTGAAAAATGTCCTGCTGAAATGGATGTAGAACCTCAATTTTCGATGATAAAATGCAATATTTTAATTTTACCCATTTCCACGTTTTTTTTTTTTTTTTTTTTTTTTCTG
>FIZR01026672.1:0-15585 GCA_900060175.1 Ferrisia virgata
AGGTGTCTACCAACCAGTTTTTCAGGGTATCAAGTGAAAAAAAAAATAATCGTTTTTTTTTGCCCACCCTAATGTATATTATAACTTTTCATTTTTATTTTCAATTTTTTATTTAAATTCTGGTTTCGGTTTCAGTTTTGGGTCTTGAAATATTTTTTTTCTGTCATTGATTCCGGTTCCAGTACCTCATTTCGTTTCGGGTTTAAGCCCTGAAAAACACCTTCACTAGACGCAATTACAACACAACTTTTGTTCAAAGATGAACCTCAAAACCTCATCACATCATCTCGTACAACTCTATAAAAACCTCAACACAGATAATTTTCACCTCCATTAAAAACTTCACGCTGTACTAATAACGATTTCGAAATTTCAGAGCTATCAGGTTAGAAGAAGAAGAAAAAAAAAAATCTCTCGACAACTTGATTATAACACTCTTCGCACAGCCAAAGAAAAAAATCAATTCGCCACACAATCCGCGGTAAATTCTATTGTGATAAATTTGACAAGCGAACAGATACCCTCTCGTCCGCGAGTCAGGACGGAAACACGAACCGCGTAAATATACCGCGCACACAGTACAACAATATATTTCATCGTTATGTGTCGTAGAATTCGATCGATGGATCGGATCGATGGATCGATCGATACACAGTCATACCTTAATACAAGTGGGTTAAGGTATTCGCGGCTACTGCTGGCCAATGGCCAATGGCCGCTGGCCACCATATCTAGCGTCCCGATGGGTACATAGATACTTCATATTTACCAGCACCTACTACTGCAGGTAAGCGAAAAAAACCACGACCACGCGGTCTCGCCTATCCACGTACTCATTCGTACTAACAAAATGATCAGCTCACCTGTTATTATCGGTCGCATTGGTCACGGAGGGCGCTGTCGACAGGTTATTATTGTTATTGTACATAGACGTAGGCGTACTGGGCGACTGTAAATCGTCGCCGATTGTATCCAAGCTGAAAAATCCCAAACTGCTACCATTGTCGTGTAACGGATTACTAAAAAAACTCAACGGATCCCCGGCCGCAGCACTGGACGCGCTCGAGGGGGGTATTGCGCTGTGAAACGCCGCCGTGGTGGCCAAATATCGTCGCTAACGGAGGTTTTCAAAATTCTAATACTACCTATTTCCACCGCTGCAGAGGACCGCAAACGTGTTGTCGCGAAACACCGACCAAAATAATATACGAACTTCACCAAATACGATGATTATATAGCACCAACACTGATTGAATTATTTATTGATTTTTTTTTTTTTTTTTTTTTTTTTTTTTGCAAACGATTATTAAAAAATCGCGACACTATACACTATTTTTTTTTTTTTTTTACTTTAATTAATTACGTTATGCTTTTACTCGATACCAGCACTTTCATCGTGGTAGCGGTACGAAGACGATGGTGTGGTTGCATGGATAAAGATGCATTACCAGCTCAGATTGATACATGTGTAGGCGGTTACGTTGACGATTTATTCGACCAGCGTTGTAGTATATCTTTAGTACATAATTTAAAGCTGCGGGTATTTATCGCCAACCTTGCTTATAATTCATATCGATTCGTTTCCAGGTAATTCTGTAAAAATTTTCAACCATTTAGATGTTGCTATATGGATGGCTCAAATTCCAGTATCTGCGACAAGTAGCGAATCCGACGACTAACGTTGATGAGGAAAATTATACGAAACTAGTCGATGTAGATCTGTGGGTCGCGACCAAACGCTGCTCATTAACGTTCTCGTCTTCAAATGCCATAATCTGCATCGATTCGTCGTAGTGGTATCGATCTCTCGGAGTCGTATACAGATCGTATTCTGATCACAATTGTCAGCATCCGTTGGATCGAAACACACGTGCAGGTAAATGTAGGTACTAGCGTCAGTAAGTATTTTCCAAATCAACCAAGTGTCGGTTTGGGTGGTACTCTGGTTTTTATTTAATCGCAGTTTTGTATTTTAATAGAAAAATTTCACATTTGAAATTACAATGTTTAGCTCTTCCGATGTAGCGAATAGGCAAAAATTCGACAAGATTATTTCGTAAAAGTTTTACTACTTGAAAGTACATACGTAGATAGTAATGTGATCTTAAACGTAATTAAATCTTTGAAATATTACGGTGCCATTGATAAGTGAAATTTAAGCATATTTTTCGTAATAAGACTCTCGATAAGGCCATTCGATTGAAAAAAATTGTAATTCTATTGTATTTTTGAGTTCGTTTTAATAGTCTAAAGTGCTCTAGAAAATGAAAACAGCCTGTTTTTTTTAGCAGACACACAAGTCACTTTGCTTATCGTAGGTAAATGTTCAGTAATGAGGAAGAGTGATTTTCGATGAGGGTAAAGCCCCTCAAAAACCCCCATCGTACAAAGTACAAACACGACAAAAAATTTTTTGCATGTGATAGAGGATAGTTTCCCGAGTCCGGATATGTATTTATTTTGGGTTCGACAATGGCGTAATCGTATGCTAGGGGGCTTTAAGTACCATTTTTCGTAATTTTTGGCCATTTTTTGCTCTTAAGTACTGCGCTGTAGGTCAAATGCGACCTTCGGCACAAAAAATTTACGCATGTACTGATAAGTTGGTTCATTACGAATCCGAGGAATGGCTGATTTTGAAAATCGCTTGGCACAATAGCTGTGGGGTGAATTTTGAAGTAGCCTTCGTCCGAAATTCTTTCAAAATATCAATCTACTGTAGGAGTGTTGAAAAAACTATGATTCACGAAAAATTTTCGTAATTTAGCTAATATGCTTATTAGTTTGGTATAGTTTCATATCCGAAGAGCTCAGCGCTCCCCGGACATTTGTTTGGGCTCCACTGGCACCCCCCTCCCCTTCCTTAGGGGTGAAAATCAAAACAGTTGATATTAGTATCGAGTTCAAAATGAAGGATTTTTCGCGATCGTTTTAAAAATTTTACCTCATATTTGTGTTCAGGAGGTTGGATTCATACGGAAACGATACTAATATCAAATGTTTTGATTTTCACCCCTAAGGAGGGGGAGGGGGTGCCACTAGGACTCAAATAAATGTTCGGGGAGCGCTATGATAACCATAGATGGTTTTAAGGAGGGGAGCGAGGTGCTAAAGCCCCCCCTCCCCAAGAAAGTTTTTCTGTGAATGATGAATACTTAACAATTGAGTGAACATTTTTTAAAACCAATGAAATTTTTGAATAATGTTCAAAATATTATAAAAATTGATAAAAATATTGAAATTTCTGCAACATTTTGAAACAATTCTGCTAAAAACCTTGACCTATTTTTTCGTAAAATCTACAAAATTGAAATTAAAACTTCGAAAAATGCACCTTTTATCCATTACAAATTCGATTTTTTTTCAAAATTTCGCCCTCTCTTCGTTTGAATATTCATGCATTTCCATTTCACACCAAAGATTAAGCTTCCCCCCCCCCCCCCCTCCTTTACAAAAACATTTTTAATCAACTTCAATGTGAATATTCATTCAATTTCTTTTGTTCACCATCTTGAAGGCTAAGTCTCCGCCCCCCCCCCCCCCCCAACTAAATCACCAAACTCCTTCAGCGTACAACATGAATAAACTTCATACATTCCACAGTATGTAACATAGACCCAAATAATGACGTCATAACAGAAAGGTTGCATACTACTTCACGATAGCACACACTTTTTGTGAGCCCCCTCCACCTCTCCTCCTCCTTAGTTCATCGACGAAAAATTCTAGCGTCTAAAATTTTGTCAGGTAAGTAATTTCAAAATTTCAATCAAATGGCCAATATAATTAGTGAATATTGTAGGAAAAATTTTTTCCAGCAAAATTTGTCATATAGAAGTTTTGCCTATCTCGATAATTGAAGGGACAGAGCTTGTTTGAATTTGGGTAGCTCCTTCAAAAAATCGAGGTAGGCAAAACTTCTACATAACAAAATTTGTCGCAAAAATATTCTACCACAAAGTTCAGTACTAAAATCGGCAATTTGTAGAATTTTTTTTCAAAAATTCAAAAAAAAAATTTTTTAAATGAAAAATTGAACAAAAAAAATTTACACAAATTACCGAATTAAATACTGGACCTTGTAGTAATATATTTTTGCAACAAATTTTGTCATTATTAAGTTTTGCCTATCTAGATTTTTTAAAGAAACTACTGAAATTCGAACAAGCTACAACTTCCATATGATAAGTTTTGCTGGAAAAAATTCTTCCTATCAGATCCACTTATTACAAAGTGCCATTTGATTAAAATTTAAAAATTGCTCACTTGATAAAATTTTATACGCTGGTATTTTCATCAGCGAAGGAAAATAGGAAAGTGGGGAGGGAGTGTCATAAAAAATTAGTAGCATTGCGGGGTAACATGCTACATTTCTTTTATGACGTCATTTTTCATACCTATGTCACCTACGGTAGGATATAGCTTTTTAATTTTGCATAATCGTGACATTGAAAGCGTTAAAAATGTTTAAAAACGCCTACATATTGTATCGGCTGTTCGATGCATAACTGAACCCCTTCACGTTGGTAGAACCTCTATCGCAAGACCAAATTGTGCATATTTTCAATTCTGAACGAGCTACAGGTGTTGAAAAACTTTTATTTCGTATAATGCCCTTAACGCGAGGAATAATAACCAAGTCGAACGAAACTTTTTTATCGCACTTGACGAGCGCTATAAAAAAAATGCTATAAGTTATTTAAATTTTACTCATTCCAAAAAGTCTACGATAGTTTGAAAAATTTACACAAGATTTAGCACATTTTAAAAAATCATCCTACACAACGATACATTCGTCAACTTGAAATAATATTTATACCTCCGCAGGTGTTACATTGAAAATACGTAGGCACCAAAACAGCTAAAAGGAGCTAAACAACGAGAATTTCAAAGTTTTCAAGGGTACGTTTGTTTACCATACCATCTGAACTGTGAAAATTTCGAAAAGAGTTAAAAAAAAATAGGCAGAGTACCACCTCAAAATCATTCCTTGTCCAAGCAGAATGTCAAACGGAATGTCGCCCTGATTCCAACGAGGTGTTTTCCAATATTCGACTATGTGATCAATTTATCATATTATCAATCGATTCAAAATAAAGCTTTATATTAATCTTGACCTCACTTAAGACTTATAATGGCTTAAAAATGGCCATATTTGGAACAGAATCAGTTTTGAGGTAATTGAATTGCATTTAATTCTAATTTACTTCGGTGAAGTTTCCAAGAAAAACTCCTTCCCTCGACTCCATCTACTTAGCACATCACGTTGCATAAATGACGAGTAACTATGAAAATTTTTCGAAAACATCTTCAAAAAAATACGAAAAGGTAAATATGTCACAAAATTGCCATCCAGCACCCTAAAATAAAATCCTCGAACAAAATTCGAAATTTGCAATAAAAATGTAGGTCATAATGTCCACAAGAAAATATGTTTAAGAAACTTCAAAAACTCGATAAAGCTATAAGAAAAAAAAGTTGAACAACACAGCGTCATCTCTTTCTCATCAATTTTCATAAATTGCAACATGAGATCTACTTCACCTCCCCTCACTTTATCTACGAATCCAAAAAAGGAGCGATAAAATTATCATAGATACGAGTACAAGGCCCTGGCACACATTTACGCTGATCTCAAATATCGACTAAATCGTAACACGTTTTGCCTACCTATGCCACACTAAAAGTACGAACATACAGGACGAACCTTCAAATATTAAACTTTTCGTTATGCCTTCACCACTTGTAAAACTGGCCTAATGAGTAGAAAATTGTTCCAGCGACAATTTCCAATACATTTCAAGCTTCAGAAATTCATCCCAATGAGTCAATGATAAAAGACCTTTCCTTGTTCAGCGAAGAAGCAATATTGCGTTCATTTTATTCGAAATGCATTCGACATGACTTTTCACTCTAAAAATTAATTTTCTGAGCGAACCAAGCGTGCTACAAAAAATTTGCATACGAACAAAATTATAGAGGGTAAAATTTTCCAAAATATTATATTCAATCAATTTTTTCTTCGGTAGCTTAGTTTTTGAGATATTCTTGGAAGGAAGTTAAACGTTAAATTCAATATTCAACTTCCATCCAAAATTCTCGAAAATTAAGCACATAGAAAAAAATTGATCGAGTATAAAATTTTAGAAAATTTTATTCTCTATAATTTCGATCATATGCGAAATTTTTCCACGATTGCCAGTTCACTCAGAACATCCATGAAGAGGAAGAAAAATTGCAATCGAAACATTCACTTCTCTTATGAACAATGAAACAAATTTACAACTATTCTCTGATCATTCGAATTTTTCAAGTTCAAAAAATTTACATAGATCAGTTTTACAAGTGATAAAAGAAAAACCAAGCATTGGTTTTCAAGTGCCCACCCTTGTACAATAAATGGGGAGAGGGAAAAAACCTAATAATATCGATTTGACTACTTTCTGATACCTTGTATAAAAGGAGTTCAAATATGACCGTATAAATTTTCAACATTTTAGGTTGGTGCGGAGGGAGGAAGAGGAGGAGGAGTATATTCTATGGCTTCCAAAAGTAGGGTTATTTTCTTTAATAGCGCAGTTTTTTGTTTACAGATGAAAAAAATAAATTTATTGACTCTCTCCTCTTCCTTCTCCTCCCTCCCAGTTCCCCAAAGAAAATACAGTCGAGCTTCTAAATCTCACTAAATAGTTCATTTTTCGACCAGAGGTTCGCCAACGTTGCCAGATTTTGTTTGAAACTTGAAAAATCATGTATTTTTCAACGTCGACAATTACATTTCACCATTTTACTCGAAAAGGGTACATCATAAAAAAAAATTCCATAGAAGCTAAATTGTAGAAAATAAAATTTCCAATCGATAATGTAAATTGAAATTTTTTTCATACATCAAAAAAGGAAATAAATTTTTACATTAAATTATTTTTAAAATATTGTTCCTACCAATTTGAAAACGGAAAATTTCGATTACATTGCGAACCGTTGGTCCTGGAAAAAGTTTGAAAATAAATTATCGATAGAAAATTTAATTCTCTACAATTTTACTTCTGTAAAAATTTTACTTCGGATGATTCGTTTTCGAGTAAAATGAAGAAATGAAATTTTTGACATTCGGGAAAAATACAATTTCACTACTTTTAACCAACATGTGGCAACGTTGGCAGGCCTGTGATCGAAAAATAAGCTACTCAGTCAGATTCAGCATGTAAACTGTATCATTTTAGAAGAAGAGGCAATGAGGGGGAATGGTTGTTTCAAAAAAATTGCCATTTGATTTATATAAACGAAAAACTGTTTTTTTTTTTCTTTTTTTTTACATCATCTCGTTTTGGGAAACTATAGAATCCTGCTTGAGGGAACTAGAAGGGTAAAATTTTGTCTCAGGGTATTTTATAACTCAAACTACACAACATATCTTAAAACTGGTCAAATCAGAGGGCTAGATTTTGTTCACTCTACTCAATCAACAAATAGAACTTGAAAAATCAAAAAAATCAATGGCCAAAAAAATGTATGATACAGAAGTTGCATAAAATTAGAGCAAGATAAGGTTACCTCTTGATTTAAACTTTCTATAACGTATCGTCATCCTTCGGCTACCAAGCTTATCACTAAACTTCCATTAAATCTTTCACAACAAAACATTGATAATTTAACAAATATAGGTTAAATCATGACATCTCCAAGACTCCCTTCATCCAACCTAGAAAAACCAATAATAATACAAAACATCGAGTATTAAGGGCACCTATTTCAACCTCTACACTTCAAATTTTCCACAGCATCCACCTTACCCCCCCCCCCTCTAAAAAGAAAACTTCCACCTCGGCTTTTACTTTTCCTCGACACCGTGTTGGGGTAAAAAAAAAAAAATATTCCGTTATAAATGCGACACTAATACCCTTTAATAGAATCGACGTTAAGCGTAGCGAAAAAGCTTGTGGAAAACGAGCTCGACAGACTAAGATCTTAATCGCTTTTCCAGCATAATACGCGCGACGCCAGGACCGGGGGGGAGGGGGGAGGGTCGGTGCCGAGCCGCGTCGTTCAGCGACTTTGTAAACAAACTGTAATCCCGAGAAAAAAAAAAAAAAAAAAAAAAGAAGAAGAAGAAACCCTTTTTGTATCCAAGTTCATTCGCGACGACGATGTCGGCGGCGAATGAAAGCGAATTCAAACTTTTTGTACTTGCGAAAAGCAAAACAAAACGAGAGACGCATTGTTTTCATTCTGATTAACGACGACGGGAAAATCGAAACGTCTACCACAGCGTATGTAAAACTTCGAGGGCACCACGGCCACGTACACCCCATAAAACCTCGTTTCGCTATTCGATGCCGACAACCAAGATGCTCTACTTGGCCGCGAGAGTATGTCTGTGCATCTAGATCCACATTCTATATACTCTCGTCTCGAGAAACACCCTTTCGCATCCTCGCCCTCTCTGCCACATTCTGTCTTGTTCAAATGTCTATTTGTTGGTTACGTAACACCAGTAAACTTTTTCTCTATTTGTATCTACATAGTTCGTCTTTATCTCTCGCATCCGAATGAACCACAAATTATGGTTGACGACGATGCGATGCGCGAACTCATCCGAAAAACGTGAATCGTATTAATGTCAATTTTCATACCGCTACACGACACCAACGCCTGCTTTTTCTTTCTTCCGTTTATACATTTCTGTACACACTTTGCTCGGCTTATAACGGTGCCAATGTTATAATGAAAATATGAACGAAATGAAGGAGGAGTAGTAAACAGAGTATACCAACCAAAAAACTTACAAACTTTTTTTAACGTTGTGGTAGTTTTTTTTTTTTTTTTTTTCAACACTCGAAAACTTTTGTAAAAACTACGCCGAAAAAAATTTCGCCACGCTATAAACCGATATCGTCGCATAATGGTGCGTTCGAGTAACATTACATCCGCCTCGATGAGCAAACACCAACCCAATACTATCCAAAAAAGAATAAAATTTACTGTCCACAATAAGCGAGTAAAATCGGCTCCTCGATCTTCGCTTCGTCATTTTCAACTCGTGTAATTACTTAAACGCAATTCGAATCATTTGTACAATTTCTTAAACGCGTATTAAAATTTGCGTAATGTATCGTATCGTATCGATGTGCTCATTTTTTTTTTTTTTTTTTTTTTAAAAAAATTTCGTAACACGCAAATTAAACAAGTAATAAAAAAACAATTTCGTAACACGCAAATTAAACAAGTAATAAAAATAATCCTCGCTCTGTTTCGTAATTCAAAACAAATCGCCAAAGTTGTTATCCTTTTTTTCCCCTGCCGCCTCTTCTACGATTATATTTTTCTTCGTTTCAACTTTTTACGCTTTTTTTTTTATTATTATTTTTCATAAACAACCATCGCGGCTGCGATACATTCAGAGCGCGGATTGTGGCCCTTGGGTCATATTTAATGCCCTATTTATATTAACACCGCGAAGATGGCATGGAAGAGGCGACCCAAGATGGAGTTGAATTACCAGACAATACTGAAACAGCGAGAATTATCAATCGAAGTCGAATAACTCGATGATAAGATGAGCTTGAAGACGGGCAGAGGGGGTGGTTAAGCCACGCCTTTTCCAAATGTCAAATATTCAATAGTACGAAAATAGATGGAAACTGCGATGTTAAATTTTTTTTTAATTTTAACGAAACACGATGCAAGTTTGTTTTTCAAAAATTGGCTACAATTTTCAAAATATCATAATCGCGTGCGGAAAACATGGACAAAGTACTCAAAAGTTATCGGTGGTTTTCAAAAATTCAATAAAAAGAAGAAATATAGTAAAAGCTTCAAAACTACGGTAAATATCAATTTTATTTATTTTTTTTAAATTTTAAAATGATGCAAATTTTTTTTAATGAGATGAAATTTCACCATCGAAAGAGGAAAATTGAGGTTTAATCGTCTCTCCCTCAGAGTCAAAATATGCACCTCACACTTCGAGGAGATGAAAATAGAGTTGAATCATTTCACTACATCGTTAGATAAAATCGAAACTACAAGAATCATCCATGAAAACCATATCAGGGAGGGGGGAAGGAGGAAGCTGGAACCAAAGAGGTTAAGAACGTGAGCCAAGGCTTAGTTAGATGTCAAATGCTTAGTAATATTGAATAAAAAAAAAAAAAAAAAAACGTGGCTTTTTGAGCCCAACTTTCCTAAAGTTAAGAAGATACCAGAAAGGAGCGCTCTGGGGTGTTTTTTTTTTGAACAATGGTAGGGGGACAGTTATACACCGAAATGTACAGCTGTAACTCTCAAAAGGCACATCTAGAACCTAGACTAAATCTACACATCGAATTTCAATTTCCTAGCACAATGTGGAGGGGAGATATGCGAGGAACAAACTCAAAAATATATTACAAAAAACCACATTTTCTGAGTTGTGGGGAGGGGGAGGGGCAATGGGACTGAAAAGTTGAAAGCCACCAAAAACGCATCTACAGTCCTTACGAAATCTAAATATCAAATTTCAAATTTTCTAGCTCCATTTGGAGGTGAGTTAGGAGGGGAAACCCCTGTTTTCGAGGTTAAAAAGGGCAAAACTCCCCATTTCTCCCCTCCTAATTGACCTGGGAAGCTAATTTTTGGGTATAACATATAGCTTTTGATTTTCCATCGACTGACACAGAAAGGAGCAATTTTTGCGACTTTTTCCCCTCAGCACCCCCTCTTTCAAATTTGGACATGACTGAATTTTGACCCACCGTCATCCTCTCTTATAAATATTAATTTTACTTTCAATTCAAGCCTACTACCCAAATTTGATGGATTTTGGTCGGCATCGAGCCGATCAAAAGATTTTAATCTTCGGAGGAAAATATAAGAAAATAAAAAGGAATAAATATCTGACACGGCCAAAAATGGTCTCAATCGTCTTGTAGGATTTCAAAACGGATTTTGATGATATCTCTCCCCTTCCCCTCCCCTCTATAATCCATTATAGGTCAATAGTCTGTAATAGCCCGGGTTTTATTGACATTACGACATCGAAAATCAGGCTAAAAAGACGAAAATCGCAACTGGAAAAATTCTCAGCGAAACTGATGAAAATCAATTTGAAAAAAAATTTAATAAAGTTCTGATTAAACTTGATGAGAATTTAAACAATGATCCTCAATGTTAGCGTGCGAAAAATACAAAAAAAATGATTCAAAAGTCATCAGAAATTTCCTAAAAATTGGATAAAAGATTTAAAATGGAAGGAAATTTTCAAATTTTCATTTTACTTCAAATCTAGACGAAAATTTCACAGAATAAAGTAAAACTGAGACTTCATCTTTCCTCCTCGAAGTTAAACTACTTCTTCACTTTGCAAGGAGGAGGAATATGAACTTGAATCACCGATTTATCAGTTGAAATCACAATTGGCGAGTTTGGGGGGGGGGGGGAGTCGTAAATAGAGCAAGAGAACGAGCCATGAAATCCTTTAAATGTCAAACGTTTAATAATATGAAAAATGGATGAAAATTCCTATGATTTTAAATTTTCAAAAATATAAATAAAAACCTGAAAAATATTTTTTTAAAATTTTCAATGTTCCAATACCATAAATAGAAAAATTATTCGAAAACCATGACAAGTATTCGAAAGCAAGATGAAAACAGAAAATAAGCCAAGGAATTTAAAGCGAGCGAATATTTAAATTTTTTTATCTAAAATAACACGAAAATTTTTCCAAACTAGACAAAATTGATACATCCAAAACGGAAAATAGAGCGTTTTCCCTTCAAGTTAAGTTACCTTACTTTTCTCATGGAATGAAATAAAAGATTTTGTAATCTTCAAAAACTCTTGATTTTCTACATAAATTTACTTTTTTCGTTCTTGAAAAAAAAAAACCTTCTTTAAACCTTAGAAATTTCAAACTTTCAGCGAGACAGTTTTTAGTCGAAAATTTTCACGAAAAAATGTACAAATTTACAAATAACATAGAAAAAAAATTTTGTTTCCAGTTTTTTCTATCTCTTTGATGGCAATTTTATATAAAATTATGGTTTAAATTATCCTTGAATTCAGTTCCGAACGAAAGAACAAATTTTTGAAATTACGAACGTTTATGTTGAAAGATAAAAGGAAACATTTTCAACAGCAAAGACTTCGAATTTTCAACATTTATGGCTTTTGATTGTAAAGTGAGCGGCATCATTACAAAGGATAAATAAAAGCTTGAAAATGATTTCACTAAAACCAACTATGAAATAACTGAGATTGCATGACCAGTTCTGCAATTTTTTTTTTTTTCAAATTTGATTACCGGGAAAAATAATACACCGTTGGGAGAAGTAATAATTTCCGAATAAGAAAATTGCAAGATTGATGTAACACTTCAGGTACGTAATTTTATTTATTGCACTAGAACCTCTTTGATGAAGAACGATACATGAGATTAGATAACTTTCTTATCACACACTACTTTACTTCTTGAAACACACCACGAAAGTTTTTATTTCGATAGAAAATTTTTTTTCGGTAACTTTAGAAAATAATTAATAACCGAAGGACCGGGTAAAATAGATTAAAATTTTGTACACGTTAATTGAAGAAATTTTTAAAACGCAAATTTTCAAATTTATAGCAAAGTAAAGGGAAAGCGAGACTAAATCACAAGCGCACGCGTAACTTTTAAACATATTCCCTTCTTCGTATGGTAAATAATGGAAATTTAAACTGTTTGTAAATTTAATAGACGTTAAAAGTTGAAAATTTTTCACCATTAAATAGGATAAATTGAAACTTGATATTCGAATGAATAAATAAACGCTAACATTTCCAACATATCATCCTCGAAATAAAGAGTTAATTTTTCAACGTATAAAAGTCACCATAAATTAGTAACGATAACGGTTTCCTTTTCGTAACCAGTGGAAAATCTCGACTCGAACCGATACGATGCTGAAAATTTGGCTGTATTCGTTAATCTTTCATAAATTTTCAATCCTCTAACTAATTTCTAAATCGTTTTATCTAATTTACATTTGCAATCTTCCATTAGTATTCGACTTCGATAAATCACCTCAGGCTGACGTTAAAATGTCACCCATCTGTTTGAATTTTTTTCCCTGAAAACTCTAAAACACGACGACGATAAATAAATTTACTGCTGTGTAAAATTTTACAATTCGAACAAAAAATGCGTGGAAAAGAAAACCAGTTGATGGTGGAGAATCGAAATGAAACGAACCTCTTTCTGTGGCAACATGTTCCAGCACACAGAACAGCATGTAACATCGACGAGGCGATGCAACGGTTACGCAACCGATATAATCCGAAACCGTATACTTCCTGCTTCCTACACGACTGTCTAGGGTATGGATGGCAATGTGACAAAGTTACACACACCTCTATAAGTCTACCAAGATTCGTACAAGTTGAGTATGAGAATATGTAGAGAGAAAAAAAAAAACATTTTTTTTTCGGTCAAGTACCTTTTTTCAAAGTGCATATAAAAATTCTCTTACGAGCAATTAAACGTTTGGGAATGCGATGGTTGAGCTAAAGCTTCATTAATTCCCAAAGGACATTTAAATCACTTACACTTTACGAGATTGAAAATTAATATACGCGTATTTAATAGCTTAAAAGACACTTTAATCTGATACGCGATTATTACCACTACGATCATTAATCACCGAAGAAAAAAATTTATAGAAAAAAAGAACACTACGGTTCGAATACCTCGATTGATAACACAAACACCACACATAACACAATTCGTAATAATTCGCGAACGCCGCTATAATTTTTTACACATTGTGATAAGGAATTGGAAAACACCTCGTATATTGGTTGATATTTTCACCGCCACCCTCTCTCTCTCTCTATATCCATCGAGGAGGGTGCATAAAAATATGTTGGGCGACATCCCGCGTTAATGATAAGGTTTCCTTACGTCGTTGTTATCATCAAAAGATGAAAATACAGCTGAATGTAGTTGTAAATCCGCTGCACTTCGGTCGGCCAATACAATGATGATAAAATTACACTTGCACTACTCACAATTTTTTTCTCTTTCACGACCGAAATTTTTTTTTTCCTTTCAACGAATAAGTAAATGAGATTTTTTTCAAAAAAAAAATAATAGATAAATAAACAAATAAATAAATAAATAATAAAAAACAAAACGAAGCGAAACTACACACTATCACCGCACAATCGTCGAAAACGTCGAATAAAATACTAACGTAATAACGCAAAACTCACGAAGCGAGTTGTTTCGATACGGACTGGCGAACGGCTTGCATTCCATTAACGAGTTTACAAAACCAGACGCCAGAGAGCGTTTAACACATAATAAACAATCGCGTACAATGTTCAGCAAGTCTAAGCATGTCGACGTTAAGCATCGAGTTGCTTGCTGGTATCAGCCATAGACCATAAGAGTGCAGTGTGTTCAAAAAAGTGTTACGTCGTCGCGTCACGTCGTCGTCACGTAATCGTCATGTAATTCTGATGACTTTTTGCGAAAGTAAAGATAAATATTGAATGTGTGATTTGATGATGAGATGAAGTGCACTGGATATAGAGGTGATTTTTCATCATGCTAAATGACGATGAAAGAAAATACGAGAGGTACAGATGCGATAAAAATTCTACTCTTTAGAGCAATAAAATTTTTTTTTATTCCAGAAAAAGCTCAAATTGTCAAATTTTAAGGTGAAATATTTATGCTGAAGATATATTACAAATTTGAAAAAAAGCATCGTTTTTTCCCTAATCCGCATTGAGGATAGGAAGGGTTCAATGATACTGAAAAGTCAAAACTCACCAAAATGTACATCTAGGGTCTCTACTGAATGTACATACCTAATTTCAAGTTCCTAGCTCAATTTGGAGGGGAGTATATAAGAAACAAACTCAAAAAAAATAAGAGAAAATGAACAAAAAACCATATACAGGGTGTTAAGTCTCGATAGTAGCCCCTTCATACCACTAGTGGAGCAACACAATTTGGACTTATGTAGCATGGATTGCCTATACAAAACATTGCGGGGACTGTGCTACAGACATTGGAATTTTTCATTTTCAAAAAATTTAGAGCAATTTAAAAAAAAATCCCATTCAAGAACTAAAAATGGCAGAAATGTCCAATTTACGCCAAAATGTGACAAATACAATGTAATATTTCTAGAAACAAAATTAGGATCATAGATTGTGTAGTTCGTGAAATATGACGAATTTAATGTAAAAAGATAATTGAAAATTTTCTAAATCTTTATTCATAACTTTTTAATTCTCAATTAAAAAATTTTTTTCAAAGTAACGAGGTACCCTCCACTACTTGGCATAATTAAATTTTCCCCAACTTGTTTAGATATGTTGGAAAAAAATTGTTTTGTTTCAATTTTTTCCAATTTTTCTAAAAAAAATTTTCCATGGAAATAAAAAAATTTCAACAAAAAGCTCTTCTTATTGAAATATTCAATTGATTTAGAGAAAAAATATCAAAATCAAGGAACTGTTTTAATAAAGGAACGCTTCTTGCCGAAATTTATTTTTCATCAACATTTTTTGTTTGAAAAGGGGGAAAGCATTTTTAACGATTTATTTTTTTCCCAA
>FIZR01026676.1:0-14536 GCA_900060175.1 Ferrisia virgata
TTACCTTTCTCTTAACTTTCATCTATTTTGGCATTATATTTTTTTTCTACGCATCTTTAAATTTTTATTTCACTCCCTTACATTTAACATGTACTTTCAGTAGGGGTTTCAAAATTTGCCTTTTGAGGGTTTCGACTTTTCGACCGCACTGCTCCCTCACAACCCAGAGAAAGTAGTTTTTGTGCAGTTTTTCCACTTTTTTCCCCTTCCCACACATATTACTCACCAACAACTCAATAGTATAGCAATGGTAACCTTGGACAGATCTTTAAAAGAGTCCACAAATGCACGACACGAACAAAAAAAATTATAAAATTCGTGCCACGATTTCGAATTGTTCGATGTGCGATTTTATGGCCTATCACATATGTTGCTTTACGCGTTATACATAAACGATCCAATACATACCTACGTAGGGTGCGTATCAAAGGGCAAAAACAATACCCACATATTACAATCGTTGAAAACCACTTAACAAAATTCCACCACTCCGAGCTCCACCGACGCGACCGACTCGACACGGCGTTAAAAGAGTATTATATACCTACAAACGATCCACGCGATTTACAAATTATCGCCGTTGCTCTTCAAAAGACAACCGAACAGAAGCCATAATTGCGCAGATAAGAGTGAAACACAGGGGCAACGGGTAGGTATGAAAAGGTCGACACGAATGGCTGGCCGAGGTAAGGAAGGGGTGGGCATCTAAACAGTTACGAGCTGGCAAAAAGTACATCAACAATTCAGACCAATAATCTACTCGACTCTGTTTTTTCAAAAATTCCACTGAACGTAAGAGCAGCGAATATCCCTCTTCGTCTGTTCTTCGTCGACGATAATGAGCTCTCGTAAACAATACCGCATCGCGCGTCATGCGCCCAGTCAGTTCTCGTAATTTTCTTCTTTTGAAATTACCAAAACAGCCGCGCCGCACACACGAAACAACAAACTAATCGGCAAAATGAGAGAGACTTTATTTTCGCTCGGTCCGAGAGTACGCGTACGTACTTTACTTATACAAATACGTTCATGCGAGTATGGCCGTGTCCCGTGTGGCACTAAATGCTACGTACGCGTACGGTACCATTGCAAAGAGAGTTTAAACCTAATGAAAAATTAATTACTAAACGGCATTTGAGCTGATGTTGCTGCGCGAATACCACATGGTGCATTTTACGTACTTCACACACAAGGGACAGACCGACGATTCTAATACGCCGATATTGGCTTAAATACACCATACTCGTACACTCTACATACTTTAAAAGGATAAGAATTTTAAATTGCTCGCTCGTGCACCAGTCCCCCGATGATAATGCGAATACCTACCAAACTGACCAAACGTACGTGCATGCTACATATGTACCTAGCTACCTACTTGTTCTTATTACCTCTCGAATTCGAGTATCCGGAGCTGTTAGTGGAGACCGAATGTTTTAGATATTCGATCGATGAAACGATTAACACCGAAATTTGTTCGCACTACGCCTCCTAGGCTAGGTACACACTACACAGTAAACGCCACGCACACCAAACGAAGCGTAGGTAGATATGTATGTCAAGCCTCGTCCCTCCAGCTCCTCCTTCAACCATTGCTGCCACTGTACACGTTTACCTACAAATATGTATTATTTGTCGAGGCCGAGCGACGAATCAATGTACTCGAGCGTGAAGAGAACCTTTGAATGGTGAAAAAAATTATGAATTTTTCATCATTTTTATTATTATAGTGTAAAATGAATTTGGCGCGAGGTTCAGTCGCCATTTCATCGTAATAAACTCGAATAAATTTTCCTTTTACATCGAACCAGCCAACAATGCTTAATGAGATACATACTAAACGTAGGTACCTGCCTTGCTACCAACCAACACCAACACTTTGCTGCGGCGAAAAAAAAAAATTAAAATTACGCGTGAATTGGCAGAAACGACGCACGATTGAAACTTCTTCCCAAGAATTCTGCCTATTATTGCCATGTATTTTCATTCGTCAACCGAGCAAAGCTCGGCTGAGCAACGTTAATACTGATTTATCATTCAAACGAGCGGAATAAATTCAGATTATTATAGAGAGTAAGAGGAGGGAAAAAATATGCCAAATTACAACGAGAAAATATGCTCGGAAAAAGAAAAAAGTGGCTCGACGAAACGAAGTAAAAAATGAAAATAAATGCTCCCCACTCCGCAAAAAAATAATATTAATAAAATACATGAGGGAAAAAAAGAGAGAGGGGGGGGTTATTTCTTTTTCTTTACATAGTTTACATTTTGGATAAATTAGTTACAAATCTCCCAATACCCAAGTTTGGGCGAGTGGGAAACTCGGCTCAACTCCAAACTCTGTGACAACACAGCTACAAAAATGATAATTATAATTAACAAAAAAAAAAAAAAGTGCAAAAAACATATAAACGCAAACAGCAGGATACGATAGAACAGGGGAGGGGGTCTAAAATAAACGCAGATGTACAAGCAGCGCAGCACACAATTCAACTTCTGATTTTTTATTTCATTTTTTTTTTTTTTTATTCAAATGCAAAACATTCAATCAATCATACCTGCAACAATTACATTCATATCTATACAGTAACAAAAATAAAAACACAGCTCATCATTAATTTATTTATTTTTCATTGAACTAAACCGATCTCAGCACTCCACCAAGCAAATTCATGACCAAATACTACTAATTCACTCATATATTTGTAACACTCCGCACATATTCGGCAAGCATTCTTTCAAAAGAAAACAGGCTCGCATTTTTTGATACTACAGGTAACTTATTACACGAATTCGTCGTGGAATATTGAAACTGGGTCCTAGACTTGACTCTATGCCATTTTGGCAATGAGATCAGACCTCCAGAGCAACTACAAGTCGAACCTTCAGCAGCAGTAGAGCTGTATGCGTTTCTGTGTGGTCAAGTACAACAGGTCAACTCTTAATACCTCCAAAGAACAAAAGAATGGTGCAGATGGCAAATCTCAAGGAACTCCTGCAATTAGCCGCAGGGCTTGCTTTTGTAATAATAAGAGATGCCAAATCCAACAATCTGGAGCACCATCCCACACTGAAATTGTGTATCTGATGGTACTCTCAAACACTGCAATGTAAAAATTTCTGAGATGAGCCTTTGAAACCAATCCACTCAGATACCGAATCAAGCAGACAATTTTACTCAATTTATCACTCAGATTTAGACAATTATCCTTCCACAGCAGTGAAGCATCGATGAATACTCCTAAATACTTGTGGCAATTAACCTGCACCAAAGGGAGCAAGAACACTCACCATTGCTCACACTGTCGTGGAAAGAGACCTTGCATGAAAGTTCACCAACATATCGATTTTGCAATCCAAATACCATGAGTTCTGATTTATCTACATTAACTGGGAGACCCCTACTGGTAAACCAATCAGAAATTGCCCTTAAATCAGCATTCAACAAATCTATGAGCTCATTGGTAGTTTTTGCCCACACCACCAACACTGTATCATAAGCAAACAAACTCACACATCCATTCAACATGAGTTTATGCAAGCTATTTACAAATATCAAGAATGAGAGGGCGCTGAGTACACTACCCTGTGGAATACCCCTTTGAACATAAGATTCATCACTCAACTGATCATCAACACGAACACATTGTGTCCTACCAGACAGGTAGGTATGGAACCAATTTATAGGTCCTCATTTAAGCCACACTCAACTAAATCACAAAGCAAGGGCTCGTGATTCACAGAATCAAAAGCTTTGGCAACATCAATGTACACTGCAGCTATAAAATTTCCATTTTCTAACTCAATCACAACATTACTAACATGAAAAATTAGAGCCTGCTCGGTGTTACATCCAGGTAAAAAACTGAACTGAAGGTCCTAAAAAGTAATTTTTTTCCGGTAAGAATTCTAGTAAACACTTTTTCACAATGAGAGAGAGAGAGAGAGAGAGAGAGAGAGAGAGAGATACATGGTTTATAGGCAGCATACGAAACCAGTAAGTACACACTAAATACATAATCGAATTCAGGAAAAACTTGGGCTCTTCTGCCATTCTTTACACTCTCCGCTTTCTCCACTATTCCATCGTGATACAAAAATTCATTTAAGCTGTAAATTTCATTCGAGGTATTCGCCCGCACAGCACACACCACACCACCTCACCTCATCACACCCTGTTTCGTTAACTTTAAACTTTCTCGCTTCATTAATTTTACGACGTTACCGGCAAAACGATAGGTTATTATAACGGCAGCGCGGTGATGAGATTCGAACGTGTGGTCGACGACGAAGACGAGAGCAGTCGTCGAAAAAGAGCAGGAAGAGTTTTCGCCCAAATCACGCGCTTCTTTCTAATTACCATAATAGTCGGAGATACGCTGCCACTGTCGCCTATTACCAAATCCGACACTCGGCTAGTAAGTGAATGAGCAACGGAGAGAAGAAGCGAAGAAATTATATCGACGCGGGGCTGCCATCGAAACCCTATATTTGAACTTTCTACATATTCGATATACCGCATCTCTTACGCATTTAGTAAGCATCCTAGTTGCTACTCACAGCGCACCATTCAGCTCTTTCAGCTGATAATAATTTTTTTAATCGTATCAACATACTCGTATAATGGGTTCGGTGCACAGTATAGCAAACAATACCACAAGCAACGGATACCTCTTGATACACTTTCCACGTACGAAAGTTTAGGCTAATTGATTACGACAGCGTAGCGTAAAGTGTAACGAGCAAAGGTAATTACTCAAAAATCTGGACATACGCGAGCTTATTTTATAAATACTCGTATAAATCCTCGATACCTTTGCATAAAAAAATAGGAAATATGATAATCATCCGCAGCGCACAAAAGGTCACTAAGCACTCATTTTTTTTATTGAAAGACAACGGGAGAACTACACGATGAGTACATTTGGGAAGAAATGCTGACAGCTGCAAAAGTCACACGCTGGCGTGGATGCTTCTTTGAAAAGTATACCAAATTTCAGCTTCGTTGATCTATTGGGAGGTCCAGGTGCCTGAATTTGATGATGGATATGGAGAAATTCATTTTCTATTTTCAGGTTGTACGAGGTACTTTGAGGTTACTGCTCTGCGAGTAGCCAACTGACAAAAAATTAACCACTTTTTCAGAATATTATGAAACAAATTCAAAAAAAAAACAGTTTCCCTGCGTTTGGGAGGAGGTAGAACTGGTTCGAAAAGTGAAAACCTTCAAAAGGCAATTCTATGCTCTGTACCATACGTATATAACGAATTTCAACTTCCAGGAACAGCTTTTTTTCAAGGTCAAAATGGGGAGTCGAAATCCTCATATCTCCTTTTTTAATTGACCTAGAAAGCTGCTTCACTACCAAGAAGCGACATAAAACTGGTGCTGGGAAACTTAGATGCTAAAGTTGGGAAGACTGATAACTGTGATGCTTACTTTGGAGTAGTTAGTAGTCATGGTCTAAGAACAAGGAATGAATGTAGAAGTAGACTTCTTCAATTCTGCATGGAACAGAAACTTGTGCTGACGAATATCTTCTTTCAACAACATAATCCACGACTATACACATGGAAGTCGTAGAATGGTCACACTCATAATCAAATTAACTACATTCTAATCCAGAAAATATGGAAATCCTCGATCATTAGAGCCAAAATATATCCAGGAGCTGATATGGCATCAGATCATCAACTTCTGGTAGCAGGAGTATGGCTGCAAATCTGCATGAAAAGGCCATAGAAGAAAGCACGAACTTTTTTCACAGATGCTGAATTGAAGAAGGTGGCTGCCAGGACAAATATCATGTGTTTGGATACACATGACCCAAACACCATGTGGAGAGACATCAGAACCAAAATGACTGCAATCCGCATGAAAAGCCCAAAGAGGAAAGCACGAACTTTGCTCAGTGATGCTTAATTGAAGAAGTTGGCTGCTGGGACAAATATCATCTGTTCAGTTACAAATAACTCAAACATCATGTGGGAAGATGTCAGAATCCTGATTACTCATTGCACGAGAGTCAGTTAATAAGGAGCGAGAATGCGTGTTAGATAAGAAGCAGTTATGGATAACAGAGGACATCCTGCTGATTATAGAGCACTATAGGGAAGCTACATGTCCTGACGACAACAAAAAATATGGGCTGCTGAACAGATCTGTCCAGCAGTGTTGTCATAGAGGCAGGCTTACCTTAACCAATCCTGCAATGAAATATAGGAATACGCAGACCGCAATAAAACCAATGCAGTATACAAGTAAATATGCATGTTATCCCTGCAGTTATTCAACATCTATGGTGAACAAATAATTCGTGAGGCTCTTGAACATTGAAATGGTGGCATTTCCATTGCAGGAAGAAGAATCCCTAATCTTTGATATGCAGACGATATCAACTTGATTGCTTCAGATGAAGAGGAAATGGCAGAGCTCATCAACCTGGTGAAGATGGCCAACATTTGAGGAGCCAGCCAGGCCAAGTGTTTTATGCAAGACACGGATTCTAGGGTATCTTGGACACATAACTAGGAGAGAAGTTGGAAATCTTGAAGAAGACATTCTCTTGGGTTAGGCCCCTGATGAAACAGGGAGAGGAAGATCTCTGACTAGGAGATCGACATCATTAAAGTATGAATGTGGTCTGTGGTAAGAGTTGCTTCACAGGCATGGGATTGTGATAGAAAGGCGTGCTCTTTTACGTGCAATATAGTCGGGGCTGTGGGTAACTTTTATCACTGATGTCAGTTGATAACCCGACTTCAACAAAGCAAACAATGGGTAAATAAAATTCTAATATCGTCGAGTGCATTGTTGTAATATTTCTTGTCAGACGATTCACCGCACCAGCTTACTTAGGTAAATATTAAGAAAAACCCCCTCCCCCCAATCAACTTTTTTGGGGGTGTAAAAATTATTTTAGTACGTATACTTATTTAATAAGAGTTATAAAGATTTTATTTGACGTATTTTACGGATACTTGTCCGGATGCGTATTGTTTTTACACAAAGCAAAATGTACCAACAGCCAAAAAAAAAAACGTTAATTAAAATTTGTACAAAAATAACGCTCAATATGGACGAATTAATTAGGTACGAATATCGTAATGAAATAAAACAAAAATTGCAGAGATTGATGGCCGGGGAACGAGTACCCAGAATAAAGGTGTTTTCAGTAATAATTTCAGCCACATTTTGTTCGCTCGATCCAGCCACTTTTGCTAACTTCTGCTCGTAAACTTTCCAAAATTAGACAACATCGGCATATAATATGTAGATGTAGATACTATGTCCTTATTGAATATGTATTTCCTTTACGTATCATCGAACACGAACCATAAAAACTGATCAGATTTTCCACTCGCAATGTCGATGTCGTACACGAACCTTGTAAAAGAACTTCCGGCGCTGGCGGCATCCGAATAATTTAACGAGCTAAGAAACAGCCAGTGTCTTTTCGCATAGCGTAACATTAGGTACCCATACGTAAGTTGGTCGTATATTTGGGGCGAAAAGTTCACGTCTCGCTTACGTTAGTTGTACGAAAATACCTTCATACAACTCAGTATAATATACCTATACATAGGTATATGTGTATTTTGGAAAGTATAGCAAGAAACGATATAGCTACGCGTACAGAACTACGTAAACCGCATCTTATCGTCGCACATACTCGCTCTATTAACCGAAAAATACCATTCATATCGGGGACAAGTAGATTAGGTAAGTATGACGAGAACGACAACGACGACGACAACAGCAACAACATCAACAACAACATCGTCGAACTTCTCGCATATTTGACGCGATTATCAACGCCATTTTAAACAAAAACTTTCCCCCAAGTCGAAGGATAACGCAATTCCAAGAAGCTAGCAACCATTTCCTCTTACTTTGCCGGTATGTGCATGCGGAGAATAGGATACGATACACGATGGAGCGGGCACGCCACGAGCTAAATTTCGCAAAATTAGTTCTTTATGGCTGTTAGGAAAATGTTAGCTTTTATAATAGGCGTAGGCTAAAGCAAATTACACCGCATTAAAATACTCGTTCGAGAATATCACTCGCGCCAACGGCGGCCCTAGTCGACTGACGATAATGATCGCGTCGCAATTCAACCCTGCCCTGTACTGCTCTGCTCTGCTCATTGTTCAATCCTTTACTATTCAGGTGCTTTATTCTTTTCAACAACATTCCAACGATAATGATGCCGTATCGAATCAGCCATACTTTTACATACATACAAAATTTTAGGTACCTACCAACGCAGAATTTGGCATAGGTACGAACAAAGAACAATGTATGTAGAGGGTAGACCAAAAATAAATAAAAAAATACAAGGATGTAGATGAAAACAATGAATTTGGCCGAAAACAGTAATATTTGCTCGATACTCTCTTAAAACTTGTCAATTCCGAAGCAAATCATTCAGGATCAAGATCATTTTTTCGTCTGATTTTCTATGTCACATTGTCAACAGAAACCACGCTATGGAGAAGGGGAATATCAACAAAATCCGTTTTGGGCTCCTAGAAGACCATTAAGACCATTTTTAGCCATATCAGATATTTATTTTAATTCATTTATCATTATTTTTTTTTCACAAACATTAAAATTATTTACTACGCTCAATACTGACCAAAATCACTCCAATTTGGTCAATCGATTCAGTTTGGCGGTGGATCGGATACATCTAGATGGGGATGACCTTGAATCAAAATTTTGTTTTGTTTTTGGGGGAGGGGTGCTGAGAGGCCAAAATGCAAAAATAGATCCTTTTCTGGCCAATTGATAAGAAACCAAAAGTTGTATTGCACATTCAAAAATCAACCTCCTGTACGAAAATAAAAACAATAAATGCACTCTTTTGTTAGATTGTCCCTTTTTCTTATCTCTGCTTTCGCTTGCCGTCTTCTTTCTCTGCTTTAACATACGAATGCATGACTGGTTCGATGAAGGCGTGCGCTTTAGGGTGAAATGTTTCCTTCGCACAAGCACCCGAAGAAAGTCACGCAACTGTAGTTGTTTTGATTGACTGTTGGTACTTACGCATACGTTGTTTATTTAACCTTTGTTTTGTAAAATAATTGTTTTGCTGTGACTTGTTACTAGGTGACTTCATCTCATTGAGTACTGCTTTATATTTCAATTCTTCATATGCTTGATTTTCATACTTTCTCGCTGATGAGTATCCAGTAGAGATATCAGGTAATCCATTATGCAGGGTAGACGTAATCCCACCCAGGTGATAATATGGATCCGGCTGTAGTTTGGCATTTAGTCGAGTCTTGGGACAAGCTTTAGGGTCACACTATGAGAGTAACCTATAGGCAAAATGCGGGCTAGGTTGATGAACCCTGATATGTTGGTGCTAGTTGGATACTAGGCCAGAGAATAGGTGTGCTTCTGAATGAGCTTACAATTGTAAATAGTGTTGATACATAGGTTTTTGTGCCAGTACTCAGAAGCGATTTTTATTGTTTTAGATATTGTTGCTGCGTACTCAGCGCTTTGTCCAGAGATCACATCCAATACTGGGCTTAGTTTTTTTCAATATATATATATTTTTAATTTTATTGAATGTTGATATGTCAATTTTTTATGTAGTTCATTATAATAAAAATCTTTCTTACATTCCTAAGGCAATTGAAAGGGGAATATGGGAGTTTTCTCCCTCTTTGACTTTGAAAAAGGGCTGTTCCTCTCCTATCTCCCCACCAATTTGAGCTAAGAACTTTAAATTTGTTATGTGCATATAGCTGAAGCCTTACAGATGCCTTTTGAGTGTTCCGACACTTTAGCTTCATTACACTCTCCTCACAGACCCGAAAAAGTGGTTTTTACTCATTTTTTGAATTTTTTCCTCATATAACTCACTTTTAAATTGAGCTAGGAACCTGAAAATAGGTATGTACATTTAGTAGAGGCCCTATATGTGCCTTTTGGAGGTCTCAACTTTCAGCCCCATTTCATTCCTTTACGTTCCCAAATATGTGGTTTTTTGGTCATTTTTCCTAATTATTGGAGTTTTTTCCTGGCATAACTCCCCTCTAAATTGGGATAGGAAGTTGAAATTCGGCATGTACCATCCATAGAGACCCATGATGAGCCTTTTGACGGGTTCAACTCTTCAGCTCTATTGAACCTTTCTTACCCGCAAAGCTGATTAGTTTTCAATTCTCATGATTGTAATATTTCACGAAAATCAGGCTGAGGAAGCGTCACTTCGATGCTTTTTTTTGGATTTATCAATTTTTAGCGATCCTCTTCAAATATCTTGAAAGAAAATTCTTTTCAACTGCTCGATAAAATAAAATCACATTTTGAAAACTGAGTGGCACCCCAATACTTGCCATTTTATGATTTTCAATACCTAATTTGAAGAAAATACTCGAAATGGAAATGATTTTATTACTTTAACAGTAATATTTTTCAATGTTTTTATTCTGTTTTTTATAAAAATTAATTGAAACAATTTAGGTAGGTATTTTTATGAAAAACTTCTTTATCAAACGATAATTATTCGCGCAACGTACCGCATACGAGAGTGGGACAATTATTAACCAACGAGCGGAAAAATACGTTGGTATTTTTACCGCAGCTAATGAAAAATAATTAGGCTGATTAAAAATTCACTTCTTTAAATGAGACGTGAAACTAATTGATTTTATCGCGAATGGGTCCACTGCGCGCCACATCCCGCCCATACCTTCCTTCAAAGTAGTATTATAGTAAGCTCTAGTTTGCTTGAAAAATTTACCGATAAAGGGTGAAAATTACAACTATACGCTCGTTAATTACATCAGCGGAGCGGCGCTTGAAGAAAAACTTCGTCGGGAAAACGATCCACTTTTTTTTCACGTATAATCTATTTTGTAAGTCGACTTTCCAAACACTCCGCAACCATCGGGAAACTCCGTAACATTTTTTAAATGCACTAAATCGGTCAAAAATTAATCAAGTTTGTTAAACATTCGTTTGTTAAGTTTGTTACGCAATGTGCATCCATTGGACAACCTTAAAACTAAATATCTCTGGTCTTGTATTATGTACTTAAAATCAAAAATAAATTATAATAATCAAATCGAATAATTCTTCGTTCGAAACAATATTAATGAGAGATTTCAAAGTTTGGATTCCGTGCACCTACACGAACATCACCACACATATTTCATGTCGGCACGAGTAAGAAATACGAATATCTTATTCGTATTGAAATTATATCTATGTAGAATGTAGATGTACTATTTACCTATGCTATACTTGCGCGTTTCTAAGCGTTTGTATAATTAATGTGTTTTAATATTAACGCTTTTTGCGCGTTTGGCAAGGAAAGAGGGCGATTTGTTTGCGCTTTTATAGCTATTCGCATAGATTATAATGTAACGCACAATGTTCGAATTTCTTAAATCGAATTACCCGTACATAATTCTGTGGTAAAAAATCAAAACGAAATATACCAATATACTTTTGTAAAAAAATTAAAAAATCAACCGAGTATTTTTTTTAAATACTAAATTTAATGCTATAAAAAATTTTAAATACCCGGGAGAATTTTCTAGAAACAAATTTTCCAAAAGATCAACTTCTTTTCGCCATACTATTTCGAACATTTTTCCAGCCATGAAAGTGCTACGAGTTGAAAGACTTCGAACACGTCGAAAAGGGCCAAAAATTATCGTCACTTTCCTCCCAGTCACGAGTGTACGCGTGTTGAGAATGCCAACAGTGCGCTGTACATTCATTCTGCATTATCGAAATGAATCGGCGCTTTAATACCGCTGTTCTGAATACCTACTGCACGAATTGCCGACTTGGAAAACTCAAAGACGGCACGCATTTGCCAGCCGAAATGGGGGCAACCGCGTGGAACATCTTTTGTACATTACTCCAACCCTGCTGGAGGTCTACTTGGAATTATATCGTATGTGTGCGGTCATACCGCACACGTTTAATGTCAATTTTTCAACATAAAAAGCGTACACCTACTCTGGTTTCAAGTTCAAATTTTGAAAACCACTTTGAATTACGTGAATTGTACCATTTATGAAATGAACAGTGGTAGCAGGGCGGATCGGTTTGGTGATCGACCACTGCCCTCCCCCCCCCCTATCCCTACTAAATTTACTTGCCAAATTTCAATCACTAGCTTCAATTTGGAGGAGCGATATGCGCTGAGATAAATTCGAAAAATGGGAAAAACTAAACCTAATCTAACCAACAACGACCTTTGTGGTAGAAAGGTCAAACTTTACAAAATACACATCTAAGACTACAAGCCAAATATTAGCCCCTTTCGTTCTTGCTTAATTTGGGAAGGAGTTATGCGAAGAATTGCGTTTTTTCGAGGTCAAAAAGAGCTAATATGCTCATAACTTCTCTCCGAATTGATATAGAAGATTGATTTTTGAAAGTGTGGTGCCACTATTAATTCGCTATAGATTGGTTTGAAAATGAACAATTTTTATAAGTTTAGCCTATTATCAACTCCTCCATGAAATTTAAGTATGATTTTGACTGAAATTTTAACCCAAGGTTGATCCCCCTCCTATATACCGAATTCGTCACCGAGCTAAGCCTACTGCCAAATTTGCCCAATTTTGTTAAAAATTAGACATCTTCAAAAGGCGCATGTAGGGCTCCTACTTAATGTACATATCAAATTTCGACTTCCTAGCTCAATTTGGAGGGGAGTTATGCGAGGAACAATCTCAAAACATTAGAAAACCTGCCCAAAAAACCACATTTAAGGGCAGTAAGGGGGGGCGGTTGGTCTGATAGTCAAAACCCCCAAAAGTCACATCTGTTGAAAATTCAGCATCGCCATAGACCAAAAACATAATATTAGAACTCTTTTCTTTGAATTTTCGACTCGATGACGTTGTCACAGATTTTTTCAGAACATATACTAATTAATAATTACCCATTTACCAAATAAGATATTTGTTAATTATTAATTACTAACTAAAGAATCCGGAAATGTTACACTATTCGAAATATTGGTAAACATTAAGACTCATATTAGATATAACCGAGTCTTACTTCTCGTGTGAATTTAAAACAACTAACCTAATTTTTTTGTAAATAAACAAATAATGGAGGATTTGAACGAAGAAAAAATGGACACTGCTTTATCAAATTTAAATGAGATAAAGTTCCCACCTAGTTTTCACTTGCAATCTGACATGGAAAATCAAGCTGATAAATTAAAAGGAATGAATATCTGACATGACCTAAAAATGTTTCATTAGTTTTCCAAAACCCCCAAAATGATTTTTGTTGACACATGCCCCGTCACTTTATACGATAATTTCACGTGAATTTTGAATTTTCGATTTTCTATACGAAATCGAAAATTCAATGACTTGGAAAAAAATCTTTATAACTTGTAGGGCTGTTAATGTGTGGTTACTGGGAGCAAAAAATTAAATTTCGAAAATTTGAGCAAAATAAACAAGCCTTTTGTTATTTCATTTGTTTGTACAGTAACTTTAAACCCTTTCCTAAGTTTCAAAATTTTTTCATTTTTCAGTTTTTTTTTTTTTTTTGCAATTTTTGCTAGGACTCATTTTTCAAAATGCACTGGTGTGGTATCTATGTAAGCAATGCTCACAATTATAAAATTCGGGGAAAAATTACTGCAGATATTTATAAATTTAAAAATCTGAAACAAAACTATAAAAGGCTACAGATATAATTATAATTCGTCTGTTCATTCTATTCGTGCAGTAAGCAATGGACGTCTTGCTTACAACGAGGGATAACGAACACTGCCCCTACTATTATATCTTGTAGAGTTGTAGGTACTGGTGGGTGTTGGTGGGAACGAGAGTGGGAATGTGCTAAGTGGTGGAAACACGTTTGTGTAAACATTTGTCAAATTTCTTATGTACTAATAAATGGTTCAACACTACGCTAGCATAAGTTTGATCAACACAACCAACAAACAATTTTTCTATTATTTTTTATGCACCAAATTAAATCCTGAACACATTCTTAAAATTAATCATTTTTATTGATTTTGGCACTTCAATTAATAATATGTAGCATTAAATAAAATTTGAACAGAAGCAAAATTGATTTTGAAGGTAGCGGCGAGTGTTGGTGGGAACGAGAGTGGGAATGTGCCAAGTGGTGGATACAGGTTTGAGTAAGCATTCGTCGAATTGCTTGTGTACTAATAAATGGTTCAATGCTACACTATGATTGAGTTAAAATTTAAATAAAAAATTTTCAATATTTACACTGCTTACACTTAATTTTACCTCAGGTCACACCATTGCCAAAATGCAAAAATAAGTATTCTGTGAGTGAATACTCACTACGAAACACATTCTAGAAGAGAAAAATTCTACGTACCTTTTTTGTTTTTTTTTTAAAATTTTTATTATACTGGGCGTGTATAATTTCAAGATTTTTACGCCCAGTGTTGGATAGATTGGGAAGGTAAGAACTTAAATTTGGTGGCTCAGGTTGAGTCTGCTTATTAGTAGGAGGATTTTTTTCATTTCAATTAATGAATCTGGGATTGTT
>FIZR01026679.1:0-18960 GCA_900060175.1 Ferrisia virgata
GTTGATTGCCTGTAAAGACTCACTTTTGCATTCAATACTTAAAGGTGTAATGTTATGTATTATAGGTATATAGTATGAAAAATTGTATATTAAATGGGTACATTGTACCTACGAAGCAGTTAGTTACTCGTTAAAATGAGATAAATTGTGCCAGTGGTTGTAAATTGAACAAGTACACACTGGTAAGATGTAGGTAATGTACATATAACTGTAGTATAAGTATAAGAAAAGGAAGACGTAACGCAACGTTATATGTACGTCGCCTTCGCGTCGCGTCGTCGGTATTTTAGTTTGTGAAAAATGTGGGATGGCAAGGCATAAGGACGCAAAGTTCTTAGCGAATGAAATTGACATCGGCGGGTAGGTAGAGTTTCATTATCAAAGGGTTGAAAAGCGCACATCATGTTGTGAGAAGAGGCAGATCAGAGCAACTTTCAACTCTTATTATTGTAGTGGTACGTGGTGCGCGCTGCACAAAGCAGCACCAACTTTTAGCAAAGACTCGGCCTATATGTGCGTGTGTATTTGTATTTGTAGTAGGTTGCTAGCTATTCGAGAGCTACTCTGTACCATTTCATCAGCGTACGCGCGTATTTATCCTCCGACAGGCCGCCTCGGCAACGTTACTCGGCAGAAGAGCGTTGTTAATTGATTTTTTTGTTAGCGTTATGAAGTGTATACCTAGACCTACTTACTTATACTTATTAAGCGAGTATGGCAGAGTATTACGTACGTAGTGAGATTTTTACCAATATTCTTTTGTTACTTAGGTGTTCTCGCTCCATCCCTCAATATAGAAAGTACAATGCCATCTTATTACCGCGGCTATGGTCGCGTGCTTAGAAAAAAACCGGAAGGTCGATTTTGAAGCGGATGGTTTAGTTTAAATGCCCCAAAAAACTTATTCCAGGACCCCTACCCTGTACGTTTTGTCCATAGTGGGATTTGAACCTACGACCTCTCGTTCAATTACCAAAAACCACCTAAAATGCACCTTTTCCTAGGGCTGTGAAGGTATTCGATGTTGATAAAAAATCGAAATCATTCATTACAAAAATTCTAACTTCTTAATCCAATTTGGAGGAGAGATATGAATGCCATGGGCTATCCATAAAACAATAACTCCTCGAAAAGCTATTTTTATGAGCCGAAAACAGAAGATCCCTGCTTGCGATGTTTGTTTTTCACCAATAGCAAGGATGCTGGTGAATAGTGGAATGATTAACAGAAACCCCCTCAAGCATGTATAAGATCTCCACTAAGTCTACATGTCAAATTTCAACCTCCTGCATCAATTTGGAGATGAGATATGAGAAAGGCAAATGTGGAAAACAAGAGTAGCATTCGAAAATCATACTGTTTTGGGGCTGTGGGGCGGTACTATGGGAGCTAAAAAGTCGAAACCTTCAAATGATTCATCCGGGATCCCCACTGAATATACCGCATAATTGTACATACCCAATTTTAACTCCCTAGCTCAATTTTGAGGGGAAAGTGCGCGGAGCAAACTCGAAAAAAAAACGAAGAACTGCTTTTTTATGGCTGGAGGGAGAAGGGCTGAAAATTAGGACCCGTCAAAAGGCACATATGTACAAAATTTTAGCATAGCTTGAATAGCAGAGGAGAAGTACGCGGAACTGACTTTTTCAACATTAAAAGAAGGAAAATTGCCTCATAACTCCCCTATTATTCAACGTAGGAGGATCATTTTTGGAGATATTACGCAATCAATTGATTTAAAGATAAAATATTTTTGCAACATTAGCCCCTCAGCACTCCCTCCACCAGATGTTGGCATAACCGAATTTTCAGCCAAGGTAATTACCACTCAAAAATATCAAATCAGTCGTCAGTCTCAGCCTACTATCTAAATTTGATCGATTTTGGCCGATATCGAATTGAGTAAATGATTTTTAATGTGGAGGCGAGGGAGGGGGGGGTAAATAAAAAAGTAAACAGGAATTAGTGTATTAAATTTCCAGAAATTATCATGTTATATTGTCAATGAAAACCAGACTTTTACCGCCAAACAACCGTTGGCAGATTAGGGTGAAAATTTTAACAAAATTCGTTTTGGGATTCTAGAAAGCCACTGCGACCATTTTTGGCCATGTCAGATCCTTATTTTTATTTATTTATTTATTTATTTATTTTGCAAAATTAAAAATCATTTGCTCAGCTCGATACCGACCAAAATCGATCAAATTTGGCAATTGGGCTTCGATTAGCGGCGGATTTCATATTCAGGAGTAGGGTTTACCTTGGTGGTTTAAAATTCAGTTGTACCCAAATTTGGGGAAGGGGATGCTGTGAGACTAAAATCGCAAAATTTGTTCATTTTTTAGCCAATCGATAGAAAATCCAAAGTTGTGTAACTTATCCAAAAATCAGCCTCCTAGATCAATTAGGAAAGGAGATTTGGTGGTTTCCCCTCTTTCTAACTTTGAAAAGAGGCTGTTCCTCCCTATCTCCTCATCAAATTGATCTATGGTGTTGAAATTTGGTATGCGGACTTGGTAGGGGCCCTAAATGTGTCTTTTAGGGGGCGGTCTCGACTTTTCAGCCTCATTGCTTCCCCTCGCAGCTCCGAAAATATAGTTTTTTGGTCGATTTTTCTGATAACTTCCTTTCAAATTGATCTAGGAAGTTGGAAATTGGTATGTGCATTTTGTGGGGTCTGTGCATGTGCTTTTTGCGAGTCTCGTCGTGGACAATTTGGCATAAAAAATCAGACTAATACATATCTGATTTGCCAAAAATGGTCTCAATAGTGTTCTAGGACCCCAAAACAAATTTTATACATACTGCTACTTCTCCTCATATTCAGAGTAAATTGGTAGTCCGTTATCTATTACAATTTGATATCAACAAAATGCGTTTTGGGGTCCTAGAAGACCATTAAGACAATTTTTAGCCATACCAGATATTTATTTTCATTTTTTTATCTTCTCCCCTGAACATTAAAATCATTTACTCCGCTCGAAGTCGACGAAAATCGCTTCAATTCGGCCAATCGGCTCAATTTGACGACGAATTAGATATATATGAGTGGGGATGAACTGGAGCCAAAATTCAGTTCATCCCCAATTTGGGAGAGGGGATGCTGAGGGATCAAAAACTCTAAAATTGGCTCTTTTTAAACCAATTGATAGCGAATTCAAAGTTGTATAACATATCCAAAAATCAATCTACTGAGTCAATTAGAAAAGGAAATATATGGGTTTTTATCCCTTGTTGACCTTGAAAAAAGGATGTTCCTCCCCGTCTCCCCACCAAATTGACTAAGAAGTTGAAATTTAGTGTGTACATTCAGTTTGAACCTTAGATGTGTCTTTTGGTGGTTTTGACTTTTTAGCTCCATTGCACCCCATCACAGCTCCAGAAAAGTGGTTTTTTGATCGGTTTCACTAATTTTTCTCATTTTTTGATTTAGTTCCTCGCAAAACTCCCATACAATTTGAGCAAGGAAATTGAAATTAGGTATGTTGAAGCTGTAGAGACCCTTTATGTGCCTTTTGAGGGTCTCGACTTTTCAGCCCCATTGCACCCCCTCACAGCCCCAAAAAAGTGGTTTTTTGGTGATTTTTTCTTATTTTTTGAGTTTGTTCCTCGCCTAATTCTCCTCCAAATTGAGCTAGGAAGTTGAAATTAGGTATGCCCCGTCTGTAGGCACCCTTAATTTGCTTTTTGGGGATTTCAGTTTTTTACCCTCATTGAACCCTTCCTAGCTCCCATGCTTTTTTTTCAATTCTCATGATCGTGATATGTCACGTAAATCAGGCTGAAAAAGCATCGTTTCTTTCATTTTTTTATTTGAATCTACATCGAATGAAAGTATAAATCTAACCTTCTACAGATCAACATTCGAACACCCGGTTTGCATTCGCATCTGAAATCCTCGTGGTTAACCCTAAATCAGACCCTTACAGCATACCGTTGATTCGCTAAATTTTGTAAAAAAAATTTCAGAAACGTATTAGACTACTATTGATACTCACGTTACCAATAATATTATTTCATCCTTCACTCTTTATCACCTTTAAAATCGAAGACGAATCCCGTCTCCACTTTTTGCTAGTGGTGACGATGATGTTGATGTTGATGTCGATGATGGTACCGCAATTTCTCGCTCAAATCCAAGGTACATGGAAGTGGTAAAAGATACGGGGGTAGGAGGGAAGGTATATACGCGACAACAACGGGCGTCTAGTAAACAGTATAGAAATCCATTAGGAAAGTAAACACAACGCGGAATAATAGATTTTTAGTAGCGCGGTGGTGTTTTTGCTTTTTCCAAATTGATGAATGTTGCAGTCGAAGAGAGATACTGCGAATGGCGGGCATAGCAGGGACGGTAAAACGCGTAAATATTTTATCGACGAAAAGCGTTTCATCGTTTATTTTTTTTTTCGGGATTTCAAAGAGGAAAGGAATTGAATGGAGGAGGTATCAAATCGACGTTGTATGTATACGTAATTGTACGTCACATACCAATACGCAATGTAAAATTAAGAGAAGGAGGAGAACAGGAAAAGTAATATCTTTATATATATATATATATTTTTTTCCTCGCTCGATGTTAATTTGTTATAGCCTAAGTTACGTTGTAAGTACATACGTGTATTATATAAGTAAATGTAGTAGAATCGATCGAACGATACTCGTCATCGTTACTGGACCGCATACGGCACATTCGCATCGAAGAGGATCATCGAACTGATGAAGCTGCCCCGTGGAGAGCTGGCAAGGTGCTACTCACACTGCTGCTTTGGTCCGTCCACTTTAAGCTCGAACACCAAGCCACCGTGGCTTAAGTTTGGTGTTCTACCTTAAGGTGAGCGAACTACAGTAGAAATCTACCCAGATAGACGTTTATCTACGTCGTCGCATCATCGTTCACAACGTATCTTATGCATTTTTTTTTTTTTTTTTTTTTTTTTACTTCGTTGTTCGTTTGCCCTCGAATGTCTGTACGTATATATTACGTTTGGCAGCTTGAAATAAAGATAAATAATCAATCCCGTGAGAATTGAGTCGCGGTAACAACGTTTCCCGTCTTGATTCAGATTCTTAATCCTCTCGAAAGATCATCAATCTTAAACGAATGCAATCGCAGCGTCTAGTAGCACGTCGTGTCACATCGTATCGCTGTAGCTAGTTACCCACCTTTCTTTATCTATCATTCATTTTTATTACAAACGCGACAACGAACGTTGTTGTGACGTATACTTGTACTGCATTTTTCAAGATTTCACTACCTGACGAAAGGTGTAGGGTAGAGGAGGTGACTCTTTATTACACATACCTCTTGGCACCTTTCCCTGTCCAGATACCTCATGTACTTCCCAGTTGAATATAAAGTGTAAACAAGATGATCCAGTTACTTTATGCGCACGTTGTGATAAATTAATGTATTTACAATGTTGCAGAAGAAAGGAGTGTTGATCATTTCCGCATTTTGCTGAGATGTACAATAATTAGTCTAGTTCGAAATTACAAAAAAAAAAAATCCCCAACTAATTTCATGAAATATTATAATACAGGTAAGGGAGTACAATGGGACGAAAAAGTTGTCTCCACCGAAAGACACATCTTGAGCCTATACTATATCTATATTCCAAATTTCAACTTCCTGGCTCAATTTGGAGGGGAAATATGTGAGGAATAAACTTATAATGCAAGAAAACTCGCTCAAAAACCCACATTTTTGGGGCTGTGAGGGTGTCCAATGGATGTGAAAAGTTGAAACCGTCAAAAAATACATCTATGGTTCTTACTAAATGTACATGCAATATTTCAACTTCCTAGCTCAGTTTGTAGGGGAGATACGGGAGGAACAGTCCCGTTTTGAGACCAAAAAGGAGAAATACACTCATATCTCCCCTCCTAATTGAGCTGCGAGCCTGATTTTTGTGTATGTTTTACACCGTTGGACTATCTATCAATTGACATCAAAAAAGAAAAGTTTGCGGTTTTGATCCTTCTGCATCCCCCCCCCCCGCAAATTTGGGCAGAACTGAATTTTGACCGAAAGTTGTCCCCACTCATGTATATCTAAACCGCTGCCAAACTGACTCGATTGACCGAATTGGAGCGATTTCGGTCAGTATCGCGCAGAGTAAATGATTTTAGTCTTCGAGCGAAAAGAATGACCAAAAACACATTTGGTCTGAAAAGTCGAAACCCTTGAATAACAGATTTGGGACCTGGTATACATTCCAAATTTCAACTTCCTAGTACAATTTGGAGGGGAGATGGGGGAGGAAGAGTCCTTTTTCGAGGTCGAAGGAGAAAAACCCCTCATATTTGTCCTCCTAATTGACCCACGGAGCAGATTTTTTGGTATGTTTTACAACTTTAGACTTTCTATCGATCGACTCAAAAAGAAACAATTTTTGCGGTTTTGACCCCTCAGCACTCCCTCCGCGCACCCCCTCCAACAAATTAGGACATGACTGAATTTTGATAAATGATTGTCCCCTATATCCCCCCTTCTAATTGACTCAGTAGATTGATTTTTGGATATGTTATGTAACTTTGAATTCGCTATCAATTGGTTTAAAAAGAGGCAATCATAGAGTTTTTGACCCCTCAGCACCTCCTCTCCCAAATTAGGGAATAACTGAATTTTGGCTCCAGTTCATCCCCACTCATTTATATCCAATCCGCCGTCAAATGGAGCCGATTGACCGAATTGAAGCGATTTTCGTCGACATCGAGCGGAGTAAATGATTTCAATGTTCAGGGGAGAAGATAAAAAAATGAAAATAAATATCTGGCATGGCTAAAAATTGTCTTAATGGTCTTCTTGGACCCCAGAGCTGATTGGCCGAATTGGAGCGGTTTCGGTCGGTATCCAGTAGGGTAAATGATTTTAGTTTCGAAGGAAATAAATGGCCAAAAAAGCACATTCCTCGGCTGTAAGGGAGCCCAATGGGTTTGAAAAGTTTAAACCCTTGAACGGCGCTTTCGTGATCCCTACCAAGTATGCATACCAAATCTCAACTTCCTGGTTCAATCCGGAGGGGAGATGGGGAGGAACAGTCCCTGTTTCAAAGTCAAAAGTGAAACCCCCACCCTCATAGTTCCCCTCCTAATTGGCCCAGGGAGCTGATTTTTGGATATATTTTACAACTTTGGACTCTCTATCAATGGGCTCGAGAAGAAACAATTTTTTCGGTTTCAACCCCTGAGCACCCCCTCCCCGGAATTTGAAAATAACTGAATTTTGACTCAAGGTCGTCCTCACGAGCCGACTGACCGAATTGGAGCAATTCAGACTAAATGATCCAGGAGCACTATGGGTTTGGAAAGTCGAAATCCTTAAATGACAGATTTGTAGGCCCTACTCAGTATACATACCAAATTTTATTTTCCTAGTTCAATCCGGAGGGGAGATGAGGAGGAGCAGTCCTTTTTCAAAGTCAAAAGTGAAACCCCCACCCTCATATTTCCCCTCCAAATTGACCCATGGAGCTGATTTTTGGATATGATTTACAACTTTGGACTCTCTATCAATGGGCTCGAGAAGAAATAATTTTTTCGGTTTCAACCCCTCAGCACCCCCTCCCCCGAATTTGAAAATAACTGAATTTTGACTCAAGGTCGTCCCCGCGAGCCGACTGACCGAATTGGAGCAATTCAGACTAAATGATCCAGGAGCACTATGGGTTTTGAAAGTCGAAATCCTTAAATGACAGATTTGTAGGCCCTACTCAGTATACATACCAAATTTTATTTTCCTAGTTCAATCCGGAGGGGAGATGGAGAGGAACAGTCCTTTTTCAAAGTCAAAAGTGAAACCCCCACCCTCATATTTCCCCTCCAAATTGACCCATGGAGCTGATTTTTGGATATGATTTACAACTTTGGACTCTCTCTATCAATAGGCTCGATAAGAAACAATTTTTTCGGTTTCAACCCCTCAGCACCCCCTCCCCGAATGATCGTCCTTACTCAAATATATCTAATATTCCGCCAAACTGAGTCGATTGCATGAAATGGAGCAAAAAGGTATAAAAAACTAAAGTAAATAACTGGCATGATCAAAAATGGTGGCAATGGGCTTCTACGACCTCAAAACAAATTCTGTTGATATTCGCGCCATCATCCGCCATATGCCGATAGACTGTAATAGCCTGGTTTTCATCGGCAATATTACGTAGAAAATCAGGCTAATTAGGCAAGAAAATTCAGAATGCCTTTTATGTGAAAATGCAGTTTGGGTGAAAATCTAGGCAATGGAAAATACCCATTTTCGCACTGATGAGGTGATTTTAAAAAACTCAAACAGGCATTCGTCAAACATGCCTACGCTAAAAGGTCGAGTTGAATTATGTTTACGCAGTAATCGTACGTTAAAATAATAATTAACAACAGTTACGTGTACATACTCGAAATATACGTAGCTCTACGTTGGCATGAACTACTTAACGAACGCTGTCAGTTGATCAGTTGACGCGAGTTTATAACATTGATGATTTAGAGCGAGAAATTGACGCATTTCTCGCCTTACATAAACATCATCGAACACTGCCTACTCGTGCTCGTTCAGCTGGTTAACCGCCGAATCGTAAGGTACGGGTACCTGTATTTGTAGTTTGTAGGTACATCTAGCGGTAATCCTTTACGCGTCGTAGGTAGTTATGTATATGTGAGTTGAAGACTCTATACTAAGACGACGAGGACGACAACAACAGGTCGAAAGGCTCGAACGAGGAAAAGCAACGTGCTACCTATGTGAGATATTGTGTGCATAACGTCGTATTAATTATTTATACGATAACGAACGTCGAAGGTGCCATAGCTCTTGTATACTACTCGGCATGTAGGTGCACCGTCGGGGGACAGGGAGGCGGAGTCGATTGCGTGTTCGAAATTTGTTATTCATGAACGACGACGAACGAAACACGAGAATCGAGAAAAGCAGCACGCGAAATTCACGATAATAAAACTTCGGCGCGGTGGCGATTTACTCGTACGAGTAGTTGACGTCAACAACGCGACACGACGTTGAAAATTTCGCTAATAATCATTTCGACGCGATAACAAGCATCGTAGTCGTAGTAGGTACTAGGTAGAGGCTATGGCGATGGTGATGGTGTGAAGTGATCAGATATGATGGCGGACAGAACGCGGACCAGGCGTTATTTTGAGGAATTTTTCATTTTCCTCGCGTACCTGGACCTAAGTAACGTAGGCTTAGTACAAGGTTAGTCTAATCGGGCGGTATGTTCTTACTTTTTTTTTTTTTTTTTCTTCAACACATTTGTCGATAATCAGGCGAATTTTTTTCGCTGAAATAATTTATACTCGCAGAATAAAAGCAATTTGAGCGAATGATTTGATTTGCTGAACAATTCGTACCGAACATGAATTAAACTTTTAAAAATTTTTTTCACGTGTATTTAAATTCACTCTAAAATCATCGAATGAGGTCCTAAAATGGTTGCGAAGTTCATAACGCTGTCGTAATTAAAATCAATTTAAGCTCTAAACCAAAAATTTATGTTTCATTTTGCTGAAGAGGCGCAGAAAAATATGCTCGATAAGGTGCATACTCAGTTTGTCGTAAATACATATTTTCCGCGAAGCAATCATAACCGATGTTCGATAAATTGCATACTCGGTTCGCCGTAAATATAACTTCGTTGAGAAGCAGGAATTTCGATAAAGTAAACCTCTATTAAATATAGGTACATATCAAAATTCAACTTTCTAGCTCAATTCGGAGGGCAGATATGCGAGGGATCGGTTATTTTGAATCAAAAAGGAGGAACTCCTCCCCCCTTCACACTATTATGGCCTTGTCTAATTGACGTTGGAGACTTGGAGTTTTTAATACTTCGCACAACTTTTGATTCTCTATCGATTGACTCGAGAACTAATCATTTTTGAAATCGTTGCCCCTCAACAACCCCTCCCCCAAGTTTAGAGTTTATACCAATTTCGCTGCGAATCTAAGTATCGTTCAAATCTTATATATGTATTTTGGTCGGTATCGAGTCAAAAAAATGATTTTTAATTGACCGGGGGGGGGAGGGTGTGAATAAAAATGAAATGCAAAAGGCATCGCTATGCGTTGCTTTCTGAGCCTGATTTTCATGAAGTGAAATAAATAGAGATTTGGAAATAGTCCATTCATGGAGAAAAAAGCACTTTGCAATGTTTTTTCCAGTTCAGAGGTTGGAGTATAGCTTAGATATTGAAGTGAATAGCTGAAAACCTAAAACAGACACATCTAGGGCCCCTAATAAGTGTACATGCCAAATTTCAACCTTCTAGCTCAGTTTGAAGAGGTATATCTGTGGAATAAACTCAAAAAATAAGAAAAAACTTCCAAAGAACCACTATTTCTGGTCCATGTAGACTGTAAGGGTGCAATGGGGCTGAAAAGTCCAAATCCCTAAAAGGCCCTTCCAGTACCTTTACTACATTTACGTAACAAGTTCCAAACTCCTAGCACAATTGAGGGGGGAAGGGGGAATACGTGCGTCGAAAAACCTTTTTCCCTGGTCAAAAAGGAAAAAACCTTCCATATCTCCCTTCCTAATTTACCTAGCAAGTTGATTTTGAATATGTAATACAAATTTGGATTTTTTATCGAAAGAATTCTCTAGCATTTAGCCCCTCAGCACCACCTCCTCCAAATTTTGACATAACTGAATGTTGATCCAAGGCCATTCCCGCTCAAAAATATGAAATCCACGTCCAATGCAGGCGTAATTATCAGTAGGTCTCAGTCGCTTATGATCATATTGCACCTAAAAGAGCGCGCCATCTATCGCGATCACGTGCTTGTAAAGCAGCTCTTACCACAGAGCCCATTCCCGCTCTCTTTTCGCTGGAGCCTTACCAAAGAGAATGTTGTTTTCGAGATCTCCTACTTCGCTCCTGGTCACATGTCTAAAATACCCTAGAATGCGTTTCTCGTATATAAACATGTAGCCTGATTGGCTCCTGTATTTCGTTGACGATTGATATGTTAGTCCAGGGTATCCTCAGCATCCTTTGCTAGACCCGCAGCTCAAAGGCCTCGATTCTTCTTTTATTATCTGCCTTTAACGTCCATGTTTCTGAGGCCTATACGAAAACAGAGAAAACAAGTGACTGTATAACTCTCTTCCTTGTCTTTCTAGAGATCTTGTTATTACATGTGATATTACCCAGTCTGGTCATAGCTAATTTGCTCGTAGCGATTGTTGTTAGAAAAAGGTATTCGCCAGCACAAGTTATTGTTCCACGCAGAACTGGAGAAGCCTTTCTCTGTGTTCATTCCTTCTTCCTGGATCATGACTACCAACAACTCCATAGTAAGTATCACTGCTATCAGTGTTCCCAACTTTGGTAGCAAAGCACCAGTTTATTGTCACTTCTTGGTAGTGAAGCCAGTGTCTCTTCAAGGACACCGTAGAATTCTTCAATTTCTTCATCTGCTGCTGCATTGGTTGGGACATATGTTTGGATGACACTTATGATGGGTGGAGCTACATCAATCCTGACAACTACCATCTAATCGTTGATGGCCCTTGCACCTAACACCAGGTGTTTGTATTTACCTTCTGCTCTTGTGTGGCCTCCTTTATCAGACGAAAAGATGAACTTTCTCTCGCCTGATGTAAATTTAGCAACATGGTTCCAGTGAGTTTCACTGATTCCTGATATCAGCAATCCTGCTCTTTTCATTTCATTTTCAACCACTGCCAACTTAGCTGTGCCTATTTGGCTGATCTTCGAAAAATTGAACCGATTAGTACCCGTGCCCCATTTAAGAGGCACCGAAACTCGGGACTGTTGAAGTATATCGCACTGAAGTCTGAACTATTAGTGTGTGTTGATATACGAAGAGTAAATAAAAATATTAACAGTACGCTGCGATAGACTAGAAGGGAGGAAAGAGTCTCCCTGGTTCCCTTTAAGTTGTCTCTCACGGTAGGCAGAAAGTGTCATGGTAAAATTCTACAACTCGTTCCCACACAAGGAAATGCGAGCCTATTGCACAAATTTGGAAGATTTTAGTCTGTATTGGATAGAGCAAGTAATTTTTGTTGTGGGGGGCGGGGTATAAATATCTGGCATGGCCAAAAATTGTCTGAATTGTCTTCTAGGGCCTCGAAATTGATTTCGTTGATACTCCCTCCTCTTCCCCCTCACCTCTATCCCTCGCAGGTCGAGAGTCCTTAAAAATTTGATTTTAATTCACAATATGGACAAAGAAAATCAGGCTAAAAATGGCGCCAAAGAATTTTGCTCACTTCGTCAAAGTTTAGCTCTCACATTTCGTTTCGGTTAGACATAAAAAATGAGACGTTTATTACCTTTATTTTTGCAAACAAAGAGACACCCTGAGAACGGACCATGCCTTTCATGCTTCATATAGTTTGTGAAAATAATTTCAGCCTTCACCTCGTTCAGTGTGGCTGGTTCGAAGTTCATATTGTTTGTTTAGTGAAATTTCTAGCTGAAACGCTGTCATCGAGTGGAGTGATATGAAAGATTTTTACTCGCATAGGTGTATGCTTTAGGGTGTGTAGAACAGAATGAAAGTGGTATGTTAAAATACCCTTCCAAGTGTAAAACTTTTTTTTTTTTTTAAATCTCATTCCGACGAAAAAAAAATTCTAGTTGAAAAAAAAAATGCTCGCATATTAAAGCTTATTACGTACGCGATGAAATTATTGCGTACTTAAACGGTTCGTCGAGGAGACGTAGTCATACATATGCAAATATACTGAATTAGTTCGCCTAATTTGGTGCTGAGAAATCCATATCCTACCTACCTAAACTGTTACTAGGTACTACGATACGAGTAACCTTTTTTTTTTTTTTTTTTTTTTTTTTTTTTGTTTTTAATCTTTCTTGCCTGGATAATACTTTGATAAGTATTAGACTCATTTATTATAAGGGCGATTTTACAGCTTTTTGGGTTTTGTATAACGTTGGGTCGTTGGGTAAAAATAATATTTCGTATCGTACAGTACGGTACGGTCAGTCGTACCTATTGTACCTCTATTTCAAGTTTAAACCGATGAAGAAGGCATATGTAGGCAACTAAAGTTACCTACCGTTAGATAGATCGGTATATGTAAACGATGAGCGAACCCAAGTACCTGCACAGTGCATATACTCTATTCGCTGCTTTTTCTGCCTTTTACCTACCTACAGACGGATATCTGTGTGTAATGCACTGTTGTAATTGTGTGAGGTAGGTATGGGTTCGTAGCTAGATAGGTAGATTGGTATCTGCGATGTATTATAACTCTGTGCACAAGTTAGAAAGTGTAATTGTAAATTCCGAACTTGTCGCAAAGTATACTTCACCGTATCCGGAAGCCATTTTTTATCCTTAATGTTTTCTTTACGCGCCTTTCCACGTTTAAATATTATTTTAGTTTTTTTTTTTCATTTATTTTTGCACGTTTCACTATAGCGACCGATCTGCCTTGTGCTTACATATCTACGTCTACTTGATATTCCCTCTATAGTTACTTTTTTTTTTAAGCCAAAAAATCAAAATTTTAGTACTTGTACAGTTGCTCGGTATAAATATTTACGTATACATTACCCAGCATACTTATTATACTGGAAGGCCTGGATGGGTGAGGGGAGGCCTCTATTCGTTCAGAGAAAACTACATTACAAATATAACCGATCATTATTATCTAGTTCTCCCGAGGGAAAAAAATTAGTTACTCCGCCCCATACAGGCCAAAATTGCTGAACTCTGAAATTTCGCCAAAACTCGCCGACTGTATTTTTTTATCAATGTTTGAACGGTCCATGGTCCAAATTGAGGGAGGTCCATTTTTGGGGATGAGAGTTAGTTGGGGTGGAAAATTTAAAAGTGAAAAAGTATTACTGCCAATCGATAGAAAATGAAAAGAGCTATAGCATATCCAAAAATGAACTGTCTACGTTGATTACAGCCCAAGAAATCGGTCCATTTGGACCATTTTATGAATATTTCGACAATTGCTCGTGTATACAGGACGTACTAATTCACCTAGAGGGTTGAAACTTGGTAGGTTGCTGACGGTAGTACTCAGGGTGTGTCTTTTGGGGGTCTCGACTCGTCATCCCTCACCAATCTCATTACAGGTCCAAAAAAAACATTTTTTTCAACGTTTTCGATTAATTGCTCGCCTGTACAGGTCATCCTAATTTACCCATCATACTTATTATACTGGAAGGCGTGGGTGGGTGAGGGGAGGCCTCTATTCGTTCAGAGAAAACTACATTACAAATATCACCGATCATTATTATTCAGGTTTTCCGAAGGGAAACCCCTGGCTATTACAATCGTTCCATCCGAGAGAAAAAATTAATTACTCCGCACCATACAGGCCAAAATTTCTGAAATCTGAAATTTCGCCAAAACTTGCCGACTGTATTTTTTTATCAATGTTTGAACGGTCCATGGTCCAAACTGAGGGAGGTCCATTTTTGGGGATGAGAGTTGGTGGGGGTGGAAAATTTAAAAGTGAAAAAGTATTACTGCCAATCGATAGAAAATGAAAAGAGCTATAGCATATCCAAAAATGAACTGTCTACGTTGATTACAGCCCAAGAAATCGGTCCATTTGGACCATTTTACGAATATTTCGACAATTGCTCGTGTATACAGGACGTACTAATTCACCTAGAGGGTTGAAACTTGGTAGGTTGTTGACGGTAGTACTCAGGGTGTGTCTTTTGGGGGTCTCGACTCGTCATTCCGAACCCATCTCATTACAGGTTGAAAAAAAAACATTTTTTTCAACCTTTTCAATTAATTTCTCACCTGTACAGGTCGTCTAATTGAGCTAGCAGCTCGAAACTGTGTACACTGGTCGGTGAGATGAGTAGGGTGTGTCTTTTGGGGGTCGCAAAATTACCCGTCCAAATGGGCCCCTTCTACAGCCCCGGAAAAGGAAATTTTTTTCGATTTTTCCCAAATTCAACGATAAAAATGGATAATCTTAGTGTATTTCCATGAAAACCTTTTTTCACTGTCGATTTTAACATGTTGATGAGACGATGACCATTAAAGCCTTGGTAATTTATTTTCGTGGGAGGAAATGCAAGAACCTAAAAGTGTACCGCTCTAAATTATCGATACGATGTATTCAAAACCTGTACGACGAATTAGGGAATTGGACAACTGGAAAACCTGGCTCCGAAAGCATCGCAAAGCGAAGCTTTTTTTTTCATACGGATCAGATATTAATCTTTGGAGTAAGAGTATATTCACCTTTAATATCATGGCGGGGGAGATTTTAATTTGATTGGGTATCGATCAAAATTGGATTAAATTCGGTAATTAGAAAGGATGACGAACCAAAATTTGTACGAGTTATACAAAAATTAGCTATACAGAGCAATTGAAACAAAAGAAAAAGAGGGGTTTTCTCAATTTTATAGCTTGGCTTTTCCTTGAGTCCGCTTTATTTAATTTTTTTTTTTTTTTTGGATATGGTTCATTCTGAAGCAGCCAATTGCCTTCTTTTTTTCACCCCTGAAATAATACTGTTCGATTAGATCGCTTTTGACCGTATTTTTAGGAGTGTTTCGCAGAAGAACGAAATCAATTCCATCATAATCATACGAAATTCAACTAGAGAAAACGAGACTGCGGTGTTGTTTGCCAAAGTTGAAAAACAAAATAAGAAAGATTGAAAAAAAATAAAGAAAGAAAAACAGGAACTCGAGTACGACGACGGCATTGATAAAATTTTAATCTCGGAATTATTTATCGCGTTTCTTCGCGAATTCTTTGCATAGGATTTTGGGCGCGAGATGTGCTCGATGTAAAACGAATCGTTGTATCCAGTCGAGAGTGCCGTATTTGAGATGAGCTAAGATTTTTATCAAGCTTTCGCTTTTCTTCTTCTTCTTCTTTTTTTTTTTTAATGAAAAGTAAAATAAAAAAAATCAGTGTACAATAAAATATATTTCGTTTAGTGCAACTATAAGGCGGTTGCTTACGTCGTCGTTGTCGAACACAACTCGAAGCTTTTCAACTGAGAAAATATGGGGAATAAATTCCTTATCGGACGAATTTTGTATGATGGGTATTTTTCAGTTTTAAGAAAATCGTCTGAAAGGCATTTCATTCTTTGCTACAAATGGAAGGGTGTAGAAGAATATGTTCAGTTGCATACTCAGTTTGCCGTAAATACGTCATCGTGAAGGATTCATAGTGCGTGCTTAATAAGTTGCATACTCGGTTTGCCGTAAATCCGTCATAATCGTTAGCCTGTTTCGTCCCTCATCATTTCCTTTCTTTGTTTTACGATATTCGCGAAGCATATTTTAACGTTCAATAAGTCCATTAAAATCATTCGTGAACCTTATTTCTCCGAGTACATTTATTTTCTGAAATCCGAGGAAAAGTGATTTTTCCCACTATTTTTGGATCGCTCAAAACCATGTAAACAGTTGGATTCTTTTGGGATTCATTTTTCATGTTGGTACTTTGCCTATCTCCTATCTTTAGCCTGATTTTCTATCGTATTGTCAATAAAAACCAGGCTATTAGGGTCTATCGACCTGCGGCGGGTGAAACAGGGGAATATCAACAAAATCCGTTTTAGGATCCTAGAAGACCGTTGCGACCATTTGTGTGCCAATGTCAGATATTTATTTTTATTTTTATTTTTTTATCTCCTCCCCACCCGCCGGATAATTAGAAATCATTTGCTCATCTCGATACTGGCCAAACTCGGTCAAATTGGGGAAATTGGTGTCATTTGATATTCTGAAGTGGGAATAACCTCAGCTTAAAATTCAGTCGTACCCAAAATTGGGGTGTTGGTGCTGGGGGCTAAAATTACAAAAATTGTTCCTTTTAAGCCAACCGCTTGGCAATCCAATGTTGCATAACATATCCAAAAATCAGCTTCGTTGGTCAATTAGGAGGGGGAGTGATCTATTTGGGAGGGGAGAGATATGCGTCGGCTGTCTTTTTTCGAGGCCAAAAAATGTAAAAACTTTCCATACATCTCGTAATTGACATAGGAGACTGTTTTTTCGGTATAAATTATGCAACTTTTGATTACCCAATCATTGGTTGGGAACAGGATAATTTTTGCAATTTAGTCCCCCTCCGGCATCCCCTTTGCCAGATTTGGGCAGAAGTTGAATTTCAATCCAAGGTCATCCCCAATCTTATATATTCAATTCATCGCCCATGTAACAGTCTACTGACCAAATTTGAGCGTTTGATTCGTATCAAGTCGAGTAAATGATTTTTAGCATGATTTTCTACATCACATTGTCAATTAAAACCAGGTTATTAAGGTGTATAGACCAACTGTGGGTGAGAGGGGGGTATATGAACAAAATCTGTTTTGGAGTCCTAGAAGACCATTTAGATCATTTTTGGCCATATCACATATTTATTTTCTCCACCGAAATTGAAAAATTATTTGATCAGCTCGGTACTGACCAAAATTTATCAAATTTGAGAAATAGGCATCGATTGGTGTGCCATTTAATATTTTGGAGTAGGGATGACCTAGGGTCCCAATTTACTTATACTCAAATTTGGTGGAACAGGTGATGTGAGGGCTTAAAATTGCAAGAACTGCCTTTTCATAAGCTAATTGATAGAGAATCAAATTTTGCATAGCATATCCAAAAATCAACCTCCTAAGTCAATTAGGAGGAGTTCTTCCCTTCTTTGACCCTGAAAAAGGGCTGTTCCTCCTCTATCTCCCCACCAAATTCAGCTAGGAAGTTGAAAATTAGTATGTACATTCAGTTGAGGCCATAGATGTGACTTTTGGGGGTTCCAACTTTTTTGCAGCAATACACCCCCTCACCCCACCAAACGGGTTTTTAATCGCTTTTTCTCATTTTTGGAGTTTTTTGAGTTTGTTCCTCACATAACACCTCTCCAAATTGAACTAGGAACTTTAAATTAGGTATGTACATTAAATAGGAGCTCTAGATGTGCCTTTTAGGAGTCTCGACTTTTCAGCCCCATTTCTCCCCTACATAGCCCCTAATATTTTTCATTTCTTGAGTTTGTTCCTCGCATAACTCCCCTCTAAATTGAGCTAGGGTTGAAATGAGGTATGTACATTTAGTAGAGGCCCTAGATGTGTCTTTTGGGGGTCTCGAATTTTCGGCCTCACTTCACCCCCCTCTCACAGCCTCAAAAAGGTGGTTTTTTGGTCGTTTTTTCTTCTTAGCCTGATTTTTTGTGTCATATTATCAATGCAAACCAGGCTATTACAGTCAATCGACCAACGCTAGATGAGGGGGAAACGGCAGATGAGGGCGAATATCAACAAAATCCGTTTTGGGGTCCTAGAAGACCTTTAAGACGATTTTTAGCTATGTCAGATATTTATTTTTATTTATTTATTTTTTTCCCAAACGTTAACATCATTTACTTTGCTCGATACCGACCAGAATCGCTCCCTTTCGGTCAATCGGCTGAGTTTAGCGTCGGATTAAATATATATGAGTGAAGATAAATTTGGGTAAAAAATCAGTTTTACCCCATTTCGGGAGAGGGGGTGCTGAAGGGTCAAAAACATAAAAATTGCCCCTTTTTAAGCTGATTTCTTATTAGCCTGGTTTTCTATGTCATGTTATTAATGAAAACCAGGCTATTACTGTATATTGACCATCGGCGGATGAGGGGGGGGTATATCAACAAAATCCCATTTTGGGGTCCTAGAAGACGATTAAAACTATTTTTAGCCATGGCAGATTTTTTTTTAGTTCCCTTTATTTTATTTGAGTTTGTTTCTTCGTATATCTCCAGTACAACTTTATTTGGAGGAGGGGGTGTTGAAATTTGACATACAGTTCAGTATAGGTCTTAGATGCAGGGCCGGCGATAGGTTGGGAGAGGCCCTGGGCAGCATTTATGCTTGGACCCCTTCATTTTTTCGAATTTTAACAAAAAATCAGCTCCCTTTATTTTTTCAAATTTTGACAAAAAATGAAACGAAAAAAATCTTTATTTTA
>FIZR01026682.1:0-10391 GCA_900060175.1 Ferrisia virgata
GGGATTTCAGAGATGTTTAGGGTTTGTCTTTCATATTTTAGAGAAGGGCAAAAGAAGATAAGGTGTTGGGGTCGAGGTGGGCTCGGAGTTGCAAAACTGGCATATTGGCTGTTAAAATTTGACTCCGTTATTTTCCGAAATTTTTTTTGCCCATAAATTACATAAAACGCTCGATAGCTAGGCACTTCGAAAGTTTGAATATTTTTAATTGTAAATTCTTCATAGAGAAGAATACTTGTTTGGCACTCGTGCCATATTTTGCGCAGTTTTCGTTCGAATTTCAAAGCTCAAAATGTTCTTTTTAATACTCTTCCTTTCGTTTTGTCGACTCGAATGTGAAATATTCAAATGGAATGAATGGTAGTTCGATGAATTTTTTTTTTTTACCAACGTACCAATTAAGTATTTAAAGAAAGGAATTGAAAGATTCAACATAAGTAGTATTCAATCTGGTGATTGTTCCATGTTGATCCGCAATTTTGGTAATATATTCGAATATTACGTTCAATTAAGAGATTAGGCGCAAGTACTTCGGAAAATTTAATTAACTAGCTTCTATATTACAATTTGCATTGTTAGGTAGGTAAGTGTGTGATGGATGTTGGATGATATCTGATTATCGATGTGTGATTTAGGCAAATTTCGAGTTTCATATTGGATGAATTCAAACTGATATGTATATTTTACGTGCTGATAAGCTTATATCTGTAGCATATTTATGCCTCCAATTCAATTTATACGGTGTAATAATGTAAAGTACTTGTAACCGTGGTTATTTGAATTATTGTATTAATCGTATTTGATTAGAACGTCAAGTACGTTGAAAAATATTTCAAATTTTTACCTGAATTCGTACTAATTACGTCGTTAGGCTGATTACAATCGTCTTCGGAAACATCCATGATGCTGCGAATTGAAAATATTGACTTGGAACTCCTGGCTTTGTTTCCATTACCAATGTGATTATTATTATTGGTGGTATCATTATGCTCTTGGTGATTGCTATTGCTGTATTTGTCGGACGTATGGTTTTCTACACGTCTGGTCGTCAAATCCATATTTGCATTTATGCGCAATATAAACGCGTTCAAAATGACGTACTATAATAAATTGATGTACGAAGCACGTTTCGACTCTGCGCGCGAAATATTTTCCAAATTTACATGTAAAACATCACCAAAAAAAAAAAAGAAAAATAAATAAATAAAAATTATTTATACGAGAAATAAATGAAAAAAAAAAAAACAAAAAAAAATCGCGAAATATTAAAACATAAAATTTAAATAAAATACGAAAAAATAAAACGAAAAAAAAAAAATTAAAAATCTCTCATCGGACGAACGCACAGGTATACATATAAATAGGTTGTAATAGGTAAACCAAGACCGTCGTGTATATTTGTAAAACGCGTTCGTGCTATCGAATATTAACTTGGACAAATACTACATAGCTATTGTGTTCATGGTGCGGTTACGGTTATCGAAGAGCCGCGTTGGTACCTAGGTTGTCGAGGAGACCTCCACCTAAAAAAAAAAAAAAAAAACACGTTTATTCGACTCGTTATAACCCACTCCAGTCCGTACAACGAAACCATTAAGGTGAAATGTTTACGTGTATACTGATCGGTAATTGGATTACCTGACGACTCCTCCTATTCATTTGTACCAGCTTGCTACTCTCCGGCATAATGCGAACATCCCAAAATGGCGTCTATTTTAATGATCCTGCTTCTTCGATTCCAATTAAACCGTACGCGCGTACTTAGACCTACGAAACGAGATAATTAACTTTCCTCTGGGCCCCCTCCCCCCCTCCTTCGCCTTGTTCTTAATCGAGCTTCAGTTGTCAGGTCCTACGAGTGTTGACGAATGATGCGAATTGTGATAGCTGTTGCCGAAAAGGATTAAATTTTACGATATTGTAGTCGCCAAATCTTCCACGGTGAAGTATTGGATAGTGGATACAGGTCGTAGTATGTGCAACAAAATGTGTATTCGGCTGTCATCAATGTCACGGTTGAAAGATTCTCATGTACGTTATCGGCGCGCGTTCAACGATAATGATGGGGTTTCATTTGAACGACTGTTTGGTTGCCTAACTGGTCGCCCTAAATGTACACCATACATGAATGAGAATTGTGCCTACCACAGTGTTCGTCGTCTAATGCGAAAAGTGAATGCATATTATATTGATTTTGACTGAAAAAATCTCAAGTACCAATTTAGTTTAACAATCGCATCGTACAGACCGAATAATTAGCGTTGTATGAATTTTACAAAAGCCTTCCTTTGAATTTGGAATTCGGCCATTTCAGCGAACCAACAGGAAAAAAGACGAGATTTTAGAAAAAAAACGTCGCAGGCTTCAATGGGGCTCGAAAGTCAAAAACTCCAAAAGGCTCATCGAAGGTCCTTACTGACTGTACATACCTAATTTCAACTTCGTAGCCCCCCACAAACATTAGAAATTAGAAAAACTGATCAAAAAAACACAAATTTAGGACTGTGAGGGGCTGTATGTATTGAGACTGAAAAGTCGAGGCTCCTAAAAAGCACATCTAGGATCCCTACTAAATGTATGCACGTTCGAAAATTTCAGCTTCCTAGCTCTATTTGGAGGAGAGTGATGCGAGGAACAAATTCAGAAAATGAGAAAAATGAAAAAATCTGGCCAAAAAACACATTTTTGAAGTTGTGGAGGAGGATGAAGGGTTACTACAATGGAGCTGAAAAGTCGAGACTCCCCAAAGGACACATTTAGGGCCCCTACTGAATGTACATACCAAATTTCAACTTTCTAGTTCTATTTAGAGGAGAGTTATGCGAGGAACAAATTCAGAAAATAAGAAAATTTGGACAAAAAACTACATTTTTGAAGTTGTAGAGGGGGAGAAGGGATGCTACAATAGAGCTGAAAAGTCGAGACCCCCCCCCCAAAGACGCATTTAGAGCCCCTACTGAATGTACATACCAAATTTCAACTTTCTAGCTCTATTTAGAGGAGAGTTATGCGAGGAAGAAATTCAGAAAATGAGAAAAATGAGAAAATCTGGCCAAAAAACCACATTTTTGAAATTGTGAAGGGGGTGAAGGGTTACTAAAATGGAGCTGAAAAGTCGAGACCCCCCCCCTCCCAAAGACACATCTAGGGCCTCTACTGAATGTACATACCAAATTTCAACTTCCTAGCTCATTTTGGTGGGAATGTAGGAAAGGAACAGCGCTATTTCAAGGTCAAAAAAGGGCAAAACCCCCATATCTCCCCTCTTAATTAACCTAGGAGGTTTATTTTTGGATACGTTATGCAACTTTGGGTTTTTAATGGAACAATTTTTGTGTTTTTGACCCCCTAGCACTCCTCTCCCCCAAATTGGGGCATAATGGAATTTTAACTCAAGTTCATCCCCACTCATATATATTTATTCCACCGCCGAACTGAGCTAAATGGCCGAATTGAAGCGATGTTGGTCAGTATCGAGCTGAGTAAATCATTTTAATGTTCGAAAAAAAAAATGGCCAAGAATTGTCTTAATGGCCTTCTAGGACTCTAAAATGGATTTTATTTGTATTTACCTCCCCCCCCCCCCACCCCCTCCCAACCGCCGTTGGTTGATAGACTTTAATACGCTGGTTTTCATTGACAGTATGACACAGAAAATTAAACTAAAAACGATAGGTTTTGAGCTAAAAAGCTAGAAAATCATCTGAATCTGCTAGAATTTCCATTAGCTTGAAAACCTCGACAGTTTCCCGCAAGATAGAAGTTGAAACCGCTGGACTTAGCTTGAAAATAGCTGTTTCGGTAACACCTCATTCGTTGCAAAAATTATTCTCATAAATAATTCTTCTTTCATCGCGAGTTTTTGATCAAAAAATTAAACTTGAAATCACAAAATCAAAAATGTTACTCAACATAGACATTTTAACATGAAGTGAAAAATCATTCATTTCATTTTTACCCGAAATTAAAAACCATATTCATAAATTTTGATGTCAAACTGTTCCACCCTTAAGACATATCATGACAATATTTTAATTTAAAGTCCAAAAATCATCCATTTTCATTTTTCATCGCGAGTTTTTGATCAAAAACGTTTACTTTTCTTTTCACTCCATTTTGACTTTTGATTTTATTATTGCTTTACAAAATAAAAATCATACAATCATGTAGTTTTATCACGAGTTATTGATCAAAAATTTCAAATTAAAAATCAAAAATTAAAAGCATTACTCAACTAGGACATTTCAACATAAACTCCAAAAATCATCCATACTCATTTTCCATCGTGAATTTTATCAAACTTTCCCACTCTTAAGGCATACCCATGTTAATATTTTAATATGAAGTCCAAAAATTAAAAACTTACATCAAAAACGTCACATTCGCAAGCTGACCGCCAGCCCTAAGACACATCCATGTCAAAAAAATTTGACGATTAACCATTTTTAGAAGAAAAAAATGTTACCGAATTCTTTGAAATTATCAAGATCATGACGGGAAGTTTCTTTTTCATATTACAAAAGAATTCTTGCCTGATTTTTTTCGCCGCATTGCCCTAAAAAATCAGAATAAAAAAACAGTACACGTACTGCAGCGGTGATTGACGGATGTGAAGGGAGAGGGGGAAGGGGTTTAATAAAAGTTGAAAATATTGCTCTTTTAATGGAAAAATTTCACAGTTAGGTGTCTTAAAATTATTTTCCTGGTTGGTAGCACTGCTATGCAAAATTATCCTACTACTTCGACCTAAATCCACTTTCTAGAGCTGAAAAAAATATTGGGTGAATATTTGAGATAATAGACTCCTTTAATTGCATTTTTTTTTGAAAAATAAAAAATTCAATTTTTTCCATCTATAACTTTTTAACTTTCTGGTAGAGGGCCAAAAGTGATCTAGGATCGAATCTAAAATGCCCCAAGTAGACGCAGAAACTCAAGTCGCCTAGCTTTTGCAGCTCCACGTGAAGGCAGAATTTGACTCTTCTTTATGACGTCATTACGTAGCTGTGATGGTGTTACTGGTACGTCATTTTTTTATAGATATACTAGCGTTCCATTACTTTTTTTTCAAAATTTAAACCTTTGCTTACCTGAGTTAAATTTGTTATCTGAACACCTGTTTTAACCTATTTCATATGGTTGACTGTATCTCTGTTACAAAGCTCTTGTAGTGGAACGTGATAAAGCTACTCCTGTTCTTCTCACGTGTCACAATTGAAATAAATACATTTAACAATTGAATTTTTAATATACATGTTGTTTTTGCAAGGCTTTTGCCCATATCACCTGCACCTTCAATAATTTATAGCTGGCTATGTTCTCTTCTAAAACAATCATTTGTAATGATTGGCAATTATGATCTCAATAAATAGACCAACTTGGACTAAATATAAAAATAGTTTGGTAAAACATATTAAAGCAGTACATTTGTGTGATGATTTCGGAGATCACTGTAAAAAAGAAAAGCGAATTATTTGCGCAATTTGCAAAAAAAAGTGCAATTTTTATACGCAGTACTACTTGCATTTGAAAAAAAAAATTCATGGAATTAATGTCAAAGAACAAAGCATTACTAGAAGTGAAGTGAGAAGTTCTTGCGCATGCGTGGGGACTTGTAAATAAAGTCAAGACAGCAAAACAATGTCATCATAAAGAAGAGCCAGATCCTGTCTTCACGTGAAGCTATTTTTTGCTCTGTGATCGGGGTCCTACACTATTTTTAGTGGATGATGTAACATGTAAATGACGAAAAACTACGCTTTTTTCATGTGTGGTCCTACTTTGAGGACTCGTAGCTTTTTCTCTCCCCCATGAAAATAGGGGCACAAAATTTTATGTGGTGGGTCTTCAGCTTAAGTCAACCAACTCCGTCCGTTTGGTCAAAATTCGAGGAATGTTTTTTTTTTTTCATTCCACCTTAATCCTTCTTTTTGTCTAACAATTGAGGTTAAGAGCTGAAATTTTTTTATAAGTTCGGTAACCTTTTATGCGTTCTCTGAGAAAGATTTAGGATATCGATTTTAGGTAATTGAGCCCAATATTTTAATTTTATTCCCTACAGATGAAGGACATTCAAAAATAATCATTTTCGTCAATATTTTAAAATAAATTTGTTAAAAATTGAAAAAATGTGTTTCTGAAAAAAATTTCATCAAAAACGATACATTTCATTTATTTTAGACTATCGAAGGAAATTTTTTATTTTTTCCCCTTTCTTTTTGAGCCAACGTGGGGAAAACAGATCATAAATGGATGAAGGTAAGTGGTAAGTGTACTTGGTTTATTTTACCAAGGATTTACAGTGAAATTAACTCTAACTAACAGACAGGGTTACATCTATCTGGGACTGTAACATTGGAATTGGGAGTGATGTCGATTATGAAGAAAATCAAGTCCTTCAGAAAAAATCGAAGGAAAAATGTAGAGTGGATAGAGGAAACAAGATTACTGAAACAGGTTTCCCAATACACACCTATCTGTAGAAAAAGCAAAATAAGACCGAGGAAGAAACTCGTCGACATTTTAGGCTCATCTTTGGCGAGTTCCACCCCGTAGCAGACAGGCCTAATGACTTCATGCGGACAAGGATAAGAGGGCGATGTGAAAAAATTCTTGAAAAAAAAAAAAGAAAACCCCATTCTTTAAACACCCGAAGGAATCTTCTATGGCATATAAAATCGAAACATTGCGCTGAATCATCTAAAATTGATATCCTACATCCATTTCAGGAGGCATAAGACGACTCCAAGAGCCATATATACCAAATTTAATACTCTTATCTGAATTTGGCAAAGGTATACGCGTGGAAAAAACTCTAAAATTGCAAAAATTGAGCCTAACCTAATAAGAAAACTACTTTTCTGGGACCATGAGATGGGACTGTGAATACTACCCTCCCTCCCAAGAACCACACCATCAAGATTTTAGTTATCAGTTTTGAGTTCAGCTCCCACAATGAAAATTCAAAGTTGAAATTTTCAGAATTATTTCCCATCAATTAAAGACTTGTTTAGGTGGCTTTATACATTTATTGAGTTATTGAAATGTTGTACATATTTAGTGTTGAGAAATTCCATCCGACGTTCATCGGATATCCGTTCATATGTGCGTTTGTGAATAAAATCTGTAGAACTCGTTGTGAATTTTCAAGCAAAAAAAAGCAATTCAATTCTGAAGCCCTTTCTTGCAACCAATACGATTCCACTAATTATTGGATACTGGTAATCCGTACAATTGTGCGCTGATTTGCTTGTATATGGTTGACAAAATTTTGTTTCAAATGAATAGTTTTTCGTTATTGAGAGATGGCACATTTCATTTTTTCTTTTTCTTTTTCTTTTTTTACATTTCAACGCAATTCATTCGGTTTTAGCTGAAAACTGTTAAAATATGTGTAATGATAAGAATTTATCTCTGGTGATCTGCAACAGTATATATTGAAATCTGATGCAATATGTACCTTATTCTTTGCTGAGAAAATGTTCAGAAATTATCAGATGTCTTGAGGTTTACTGAGGTGGTACGTTGGCTTCGCGGAAAATTCTTTAAATGATCTTCATTTCAGTTGTACGTGTAGTGTTTCCGTATTTGTGAGCTGCTCATGTTCAGATTATACGCAGTTGGCTTCGTTTAAGAATTGTGTGGCTTCAAACGTTCAAATAATAATATTTTATGCGAAGTATTGTTCAATTAGTTTAAATCTACTTAAAGATTATAGTTATTATTTATGAATTTTAAAAGAAAAAGAACATGACAATAGAATAGAAAAAAATAACATTACGTGTGTGAGTTAGTACCTGCTTCGCAAATTACATTATTTTCAATTGCAAATTGAGTTCAGTATTGCAAAAAATAAGGAAAACCTATTAACAGACTTATTTTTTCCAATAATGAGTTCTTTGTAATTTTAGGTCATAATTTTTTTCAATGCAATGATGTCTCAGCAGGAATCTGCTCTTATACGACGGAGTTGTACAGGTTTAATCGTTTCTTTCACCACCTAATATCTTTTTTTTTTTGATACTAAAATAAGTAAGTCTCAGAGGCGTAGCCAAAAGGAGAATTTGAAGGACTGGATCTTTTCTCCCCCTTCAGATCAAAAAACTTGAGAAATGTTTACATTTATGCATGCACTTTTTGATGCATAAAAAGCCCCTATGTTTTTTAAATTTCTTGAACTCATTTTCATAAAATCACACCCAAAAAATAGTACGCAGAAAAGTGGAAACCTCTATCTTTGAGCCATTTCTGGCTACGCCACTGGTACGTCTTATATTTATTAGCTTATTAAATAGGACATAATATGTACCTACGTACTTATATTATACAGGATGGTCCGCCTAAGATATGAAATATTGAAGCTTTGTGACAGCTTATTAATTAGAGTCGAAAAAGTTGATTGCGTGAGAGATCTCAACCGCTCATTACGGACTTATGTGACATTTTAAGAGAGTTAATTTCACCTAAAATTGACCATTTCAGCATCCGAAAGTGGGAATGTAAACTGGTGGAGGAATTTTTCAGAAAAAAAAAAGTAAAACCATAGGAAGTGATTGGTGGGTAGTCTCCCCTCCTCAAATGTTTTCATGTTTAAAAATTGGTTTAGCATTTTTTTTTTATCATGTCTAACTTTATTGGCAAACATAATCCAACTGTTGATGGTCCAGATCTGTCAACGTTTGACCATTAACAGTTGATGGTTAACAGTGGACCACCAAGAGTTGACCATCAGTAGTGGACCATCAACAAGGTTTGGACTGTCAGCTCTAAGTTTTCAAAATTCTCAATGTTATCACCTCTCTCGTTTCCAGCCGAAATACACATATTTCATCTAAAGGAACATAACTTGAAAAAAAATTGTGATTTCTTTTTAACATTAGGAGTTTTGAGAATTGAAAATTGCTTAGCATTTTTTTCATAACATTTAACTTTTCTGTCAAACATAATTCAATTGTTAAAAATCCAGATAATAACAGCCCAGAACAGTTGACCATCAACAAACAGGCCATCCAATCTGGATTTCGATGGTACACTGTTGGAGCTAAATTTGATTGCATAAATTTGTAGAATGCACTATTAAACATATTTTGATGTTAATAAGACTAGAATGGAGAAGATTCAGTTGGTGACAGAAGAATCTCAAATTTTACATATGCAGATGACATGATTCTAGTTGCAGCAGATGAAAAAGAGTTGGTAGAGTTGATCAACTGAGTGAAAGTAGTGAGTAAAGAACTGAGACTTCGCATCAATACTTCAAAGACTAAAGTTATGGTTATAGATCGGACTGAGTGTCTTCAGGAGTCTGGTGTCCTGAAATAATATGAAAAGGTCGACACCTCTATTTACTTGGGTTCAACTATAGAGGCCAATGGTGGATCTTTGACAGAAATACGGCATCGAATTGTATTAGGAAAATCAATGATGACCAGCCAGACTACAGAATGCCATATGCAACTGGAAAATATCCTAGGGTACAAGGAAGAGGCTAATCAGAACTCTTGTTTCCTGTGTTTTTTTTTGCATGCGGAAGGAACATGGGCATTGAAGGTAGATGACAATAGAAGAATAGATGCCTTTTAAGATGCGGGTCTGGAGAAGAATGCTGAAGATCCCATGGACAGTACAAAGGATGAACAAGTCAATTGTAGAAGAACTGGAGGAACTAATAAGGCTGGGCATTCTGTGCGAGAAACGCATCATGGGATATTTCGGACACGTGGCCAGAAGGAACGAGGAGAATCTAAAAACGGACATTTTCTTCAGCAAGGTACCTGGTTTAAGAAGGAAAGGAAGATCTGCTATGAGATAGGCAGATAAAGGCGTGAATGGGGAATGGGATCAGTCACTGTGGCAGCGAAGAAGGCGCAGGACTGTGAAGAGTGGCGCACTTTGTTAGCAGCAGTATGGTTGTGATGACTGTTACTATTTGATTGATGCTGATTAGTGACAGTTTGTTCAACTAAATTTAAAAACGAAATTGATTTTTTTTTATCAGTTATTGGCATTTCAACTTTTTATCTGATATAATCCAACTATATGTCATCTAATGAACCCGAGACATATAAGATATAACCCTACGCTTGTGAGCATGTTATCTCCTCTTTAAAATTTGAACAAAACTGATTTTGATTATCCACTGTTGATTGTCAACTGTTAACGGGTCAACCATAGAATACATTATTAAATATATGTTGATGTTAATAGTGAAATGTCACTTTTCTAAGGTCAAAAATGCTCTTAAATGGTCCTTTTCCGAAAATTTCACACTTGGTTTTCTGCAAAAATTTTTTTTGCTTTCACCTCACTCAGACCATGCCAAATACATAAATATTAGTTTTTTTTTTTTTTTTTTTTTTTTAAGTAGACGGTGGGCTTAAACCCCCCCAAAA
>FIZR01026685.1:0-17487 GCA_900060175.1 Ferrisia virgata
GTAGATTTGGTGGAGTCCCTATATGAGTTCAATTCTATGGTGGTGAGAGTTGATGGTGAAGAATCTGAGGTTTTTCAAGTGGAACAGGGAGTGCGTCAAGGATGCATATTATCACCGCAGTTATTCAATATCTTTGGTGAGCACATAATTCGTGAGGCTCTAGAACATTGGACTGGTGGTATTTCTCTTGGAGAAAGAAGAATCTCTAATCTGCGATATGCAGATGATAGAAACTTTGATTGTTGCGGATGAAGAAGAAATGACAAAGCTCGTCAACCTGATGAAGATGACTTGCGGAAAACTTGGACTTCGTATTAATGCATCGAAAATGAAAGTCATGGTGGTAGATCAGGCCAAGTATCTTTCAGTTTCTACAGCTCTGAGCGAATATGAAAAGGTCAATGCTTTTGTATACTTAGGGTCCATCATCACAGCAGATGGAGGCTCGTCGGCAGAAATACAGCACCGATACGCTCTGAGCAAATCAGCTATGACCAGACAGCGTAATGTCACGTGTAATAACAAAATCTCCAGAAAGACAAGGAAGAGACTTATACAATCACTCGTTTTCTCTATTTTCCTATATAGTGCGGAAACATGGACATTAAAGGCGGATGAAAAAAGAATAACCGACACCTTTGAGATGCGGGTCTGGCGAAGTATGCTGAGGATACCCTGGACAGCGCAATGAACCAACATTTCAATCGTCAACGAAATACAGGAGCCAGTCAGGTTAAGTATTTTCTGCGAGAGACGCATTCTAGTGTATTTTAGACTTGTGACTAGGAGAAAAGTCGGAAATCTCAAAAAGACATTCTCCTTGGTAAGGCCCCTGGGAAAAGAGGGAGAACAAGATCTCCGACCAGGAGGTCAGACATCATCAAAACGCGAATGGGCTCTCTGATAGGAGCTGCTTCACAGGCACAAGATCGTGATAGATAGCACGCTCTTTTAGGTGCAATACTGTCGTAAACGACTGAGACCTATTGATGATGAAGAACCCTCAAAACATTAAAAATTTTCACCCTCATTTCGCTCGCGTTATGTGTATATTTTGTATATTTTGTATATTTTCCATTTTTCAAGAAAAACTTCCAGCAACTCTCCCTCCTCCCAAGCCAAGTATTGTTACGATACTGAATACGGTGAAGGAAGGTTCACATTAGTCGGGGGGGGGAGGTTTGCCGAGCAGAGAATTGCTGGCTATTGTATTGCTTGTCAATGAAAGCCGAGCTGTTACAGAGATCTTAAATATTTCATATCTTTTCCACAGAGCAATATGTACACTACTGACCTACCATCTATATCTCGATGATTTCGTATACCTACTCAAATAAATTCTTAGATACATAACTACATACATCAAAGCCTCGAACAAATTCCAAAAACAATACGAAAAATACCATTTTGTCTCCTTCTCATAGGACTATCATTCTTTTCACAACGACAACGACACCTTTAAACATTACGAGTTGAAAATCCACAGCGCCCATTTAAAATAGTTCAAAGCTATAAGAAGATGAGAAGCGTCCGGGTACCACGCAGCTGGAATACTTTTCAAAAACACAAACGATTCGAAAAATGCCACTAAACATTTTGGCGACAAAGAAACACTTATTAAAAAAAAAAAACCTGTAAATTTGACCATTACTTAGAAGTATATAAAAAGAATGGAAAAACAAAGCCGAAGATTTTATTTACTGAGCTCATTCGATAAGATACACCTAGCTATACGGAGAAAATAAAATCGATGACTTTTTATGTACCTTGGTACAAAGAAAAAAGACCAAAATAAAGGCCAGCAAGTGTGTGTTTGAAAGTTATATTTTTATAACATTTTTTTTTCTGAAACTTTTTTCTCAACACATATTCGTATTTCTTTTGCGAACTCGAATAAACACTTCGCTTTTTAAAAAATCCCGATATTTCCGTAATACGTGACCTTTTGAAGAAAAATTTTCCCCTCGTCTGTCGGTTATTCAACGTGGAAAAGTTAAAGGAGCGAAAGAGAAACCGTTCGTTCGGATGGAGGTAAAAATGAGAAATAGAAGAGGTTGAAATTAAAAAGAACATCTTTTAAGGAAAATGTTATATAAGCCTTAGACTAGCTTAATTGTAAACACATCACGATTTTTATTTCCTGAAAAAACGTTAGATGTACTTTGGCCATTTTTACGCCCCTCGCTTTCTTCTATATAAATACTTCTTCGCTATATTTCCAACACATACACTCGAGTTGCCCCTTGCCCCCGCCGTGCTTCCATTCCAACTCTTTTTCTCGCTTTTACGTCGTTACGTTGGTATATTTTATTGTTTTTTGGAAAACGGAAACGCTTTCTTTTTTCATCCCCCTTCGATTGCGCCTTCGATGGTTGGCGGAGAAAAAAAAAAAAACGTGAGTTTTCGCGAACTTGCCAATTTCTCAAGATTTAGACAACCCAGAGACACCGTTGTCAGTACTTTTTTTTTCTATTTGAACGCGACGGAAGTCGATCGAAGACCGGTAATTAAACCATTCAAAGGTGTCCGGAAAAATATGGAAAGTACCTACCCAATGGAAAAGGTGCAGGCGAGAGAGAAAAATACTATAGACTTCGAGAGTTGCGGAAAAAAAGAGGTAAAGTCAAAGGAGAGCGAGGTGGTAAAAAAAAAACGAATTTAAGATAAAAGCTCGACAATTTATTAGGGTTATTCGATTTGCATTCAAGTTAAAAATCGCACTCGAGTGTAACCTTTTCGATTGAACGGAATTAATAATAAGGGGCACAGTTGCCAATATTTTCATAATACCTTTCGACGTTTAAATAGAATTTTAAAAATGACCCCGCTGGGAAATACAGTTTTAGATTGTCGTTTTCGTACTGTGTATACCTACCTACCTACCTACCTACCTACCTACCTACCCACCGACCTACGTAGCTATCTATACATACTTCACCGTGCTCTCGGGTACCCACTATTTCAGTCGTATTCGCCTCTCGATTACACAGAGTCTGAAAATGGTCTCCTACTGTTACTATGGCCCGGTAAATAATAGAAGGTATTTATTTCCAGTAAAAGTATCCATAGAGAAGCGATGAGACGTGGATGAAGGCGCAATATAGACTGCCGGATGCTGGAAGGGTATACAAAGCTATACCGTGCCTGCCTTTTACTCGTGTATAGAGTACCTCGCTTAATTCCGAAGAGCTTTCAACTTTGCTCGGTTATCATCTTTTATGATACATAATGAAACTCATCAACAATTACTTTACGACGCGACCGTCGTGTGGATAGGATAGCGTAGCACGACCACGTTCGCCCCATTCTTATACCTAGGTTTTAATTATAAGGCGATGATTTTTCTCATTCATTATCATGTTTTTTTCGTAACGGCTTGATTTTCTCCGTTGATGGGTATCTTATTCGTATCGAGTAAAAAAAAAACGATGCTTTATCAGCCCGATTTTTGTGAGATAATGATCACGAGAATTGAAAAAATTTCCTAATCAGTATTAAGGGTAGGAAGGGTTTAGTGGAATTAAAAAGTCGAAACCCCCAAAAGGCGCATTTAGGAGCTCTATTAAATATGCATACCAAATTTCAACGTCCCAACTCAATTTCGTGGGGAAGTAAGGGGAAGAAAAGCCCTTTTCAAGGTCAAATAGGGGGAAAATCCTTGTACCTTCTCTCCTAATTCACTTAGGAGGTTTATTTTTGGATATGTCATACAACTTTTGACTTTCTGTCAATTGGCTTAAAAACGGACAATTTTTTCGTTTTTGACCCCTCAGCACCCCCTTCCCCAAATTGGAGCATAACTGAATTTTGATCCTAAGTCATCCCCACTTACATATACCCAATCCGCTGCCAAACTGCGCTAATTTAACGAAATGGAACGATTTTAGTTTGTATCCAGCAGAGTAAATGATTTTAGTGTTCAGGGGGAAAAAAAGGGACTGAAAACCCACATTTTAGGGGCTGTGAGGGGATGCAATGAGGCTGAAAAGTCGGAACCACCAAAAGACACATTTAGAGCCCTTACTAAATGTACACACTAAATTTCAACTTCTTAGCTCAATTTGGTGGGGAAATAGGGGAGGAAGAGGTCTTTTTCAAGGTCAAAAAGGGGAAAAATCCTCATATCTTCCCTCCTATTTGACCTAGGAGATCAATTTTTGGATATGTTATGTAATTCTGAATCTGCTATCGATTGACTTGAAAAGAAAGGATTTTTGCGTTTTTGACCCCTCAGTCTCTCCTTCGTCAAATTTGGGAATATCTGAGTTCTGACCCAAGGTCATTCCCACTCATATATATATATAATCCGCTGCCAAGTTGAGCCGATTGACCAAATTGGAGCAAATTTGGTATGTATCGGGCAGAGTTGATGATTATAGTTATTGAGGGGGGGGGGGAGATCAAAAAACCACATTTTAAGGGCTGTGAGGGAGTGCAATGAGGCTGAAAAGTCGAAACTGCCAAAAAATGTATTTAGGGTCCTTATCAATATACATACCAAATTTCGATTTCTCAAGTCAATTTGGTGGAGAGATAGGGGAGGAGCAGCATTTTTTCAAGGTCAAACCATCATATCTTTCCTTCTAATTGACCTAATATCTCCATTTGTTCCCCAAAAACAGGTTTTTTTACCAATAACATTGCCCTAACTTTGTACCTAAAGGAGATACAGAAAAAAAGTGCGATAAAAAAATGTAGCTGATTAAATTTCCAATAAAAAAGGTTGTTACACATTTTTTTCAAAAATCAATTTAAACGCTTTAAAATGAGTTTGAAGAGGATACGTTATGCGCGAAAGTGATACGCGAGCTGAATTCTTTTTCTGCAAGCCTAAACGATTTATATGAACCAACCGCCATGTTATTTCATGTTAACGTAATTATTGTTTGAATAAAGGTACAATATGCATGTAATATTTTAAAATTACTTTAAATTTATAAAATAGATTCATTCTCATCGCAGTTTTCAGAACTATTCGACCCAGGATCATTGATATTCTCTTCAAGTTCAACATAAAATCAGTTATTGGAGGTAAAATTGAAATATTACGTTTAATCATCCAAAATTGATATTCTACATTCATTTCAGGAGGATGTTTCTCAAAAATATTTCCTTCATAGTTTTTCAAAAAATCGTGGAAAAATGTAAAATATGATATTTTTTAAAAACATCTAAAAAAAAGGGGTAATGGTGAAAACTTGCTACGTACAATTATTTCAAGCTTAAATATGTGTAATAATTTCATTTTTTTGAATCAATTCTGCAGATTGAAAAAATTGAGTTACCAAGCTGAAATTTTTACTACATCATTTTGAGGCTATTTCTCAACTATTGTGACCTCCGCCGTTTGCAGATTTCCAAAAGAAGCGAAATTTAGCTCACCTCCTGTTTAGGGCATGCTGAAAGAAAATTGAGCCCGAGTACCTACGAACTTTGGCCGCTAGCTCGCGTGACATGATAGAAACATCACGCGGAACATCAGGTTCACGCATGACGTGTCCTTTTTAAACTCATTTCAAAGTGTTTCAATCGATTTTCAAAAAAAATATGTTGAAACCTTTTCTATTGCAAATTTAACCAGCTACATTTTTTGACTTGAATTTTTTTCTGTATCGCGTTCAGGAACAAAGTTATTGTTTGATGGGTGGTGTACTACACAATCCAGCAAAAAAAATGTTGGCCAAAAATTTTTCCTTTGTTTTGCCATTTTTTGTGCTGATTTGACTGGACTATTTCCAATTCAGTAGAAAATTTCAGCTGCATCAGTACTTCCGTAGACATTTATTGCAATGAATTAATCGATTTCAAAAGCTGTATAGAATTCCTAGACAATCACGACTCGTAAACACAGAATTATACACTGTTTTTCACTATAAACAGGAGAAAGAATCGAACAAAATAATTACCATACATCATACGCTTATCAACGAAGAAAAATCGTAGTCCACAAGTAAACGATGCCGCTTAATTTATGATTTTACACATTACATATAGGTTACTCGCATATGTTAACAGTATATGCAATCCAAAACTATAGATAAGATAGGTACATCTATAAATAGGTATCACAATTAACACTCACTTTTCTCGACCAAAATATGCTTGGAACTGGATTACCGGAGGCTTTACATTCCAATGTGATCGATCCTCCTTTTCTAGCTGTTAACTGGCCGCTCGAAGGAGACGTTCTGATACTCGGAGGAACTGTTCAATACAAAGAACAAAAAACAAAAACCAAATCATACATAGATTAACAAATTTATACGCAAAATTCAAAGTCAGTATAATTAGAAGAGAGAGAGGAGAGAGAAATATAGGTTACCTAAATTGGAAAGGATAAAAGAAAGAAGAAATACGTTCGACTTAACGTTTTATTACCCAAGGCAAGAAACAATTTTCATTTCATGTATTTTTAATATAATGCAAATTAAACCCGCACCTCCACCTTTGGCCTGTGCTCGCAATAGCTCACGCAAAATCCAAAGTAAGGAAGAAGAATACCTATGTACATAGTTAATTTATATACACAAGGGGAAAAAAATTGAAAACCACGACATAGAGGTAAGGGGTTGTTTTTGAAAACGGTAGCATAAGCGTGGATCCAGAAGTCCCCTCGGTTGTATCATTTTATTCACGTTTGTGTACGTTTTCTTCTTATTTTTTCGGTAAATTGTAGCATTTGAGGTAGGGTGCAGGTAGTCGGAGATGAGATGAGATGAGACGTTATTCGCGAAACGCGACTTTTTACGTGAGCTTGGCTACACGAAGAGATAAGTCTCTTTTGGTACAAGTAATTTACAAATGGAATTCTTATTGCGAAGCGCAAAAAAGGAATTTATGTGTTAGCCTGGGTATGGGTAAACTGTATTCGCGGCAGAGACAATCTGACAAATAACACCAGACATTAAGATAACAATATTTCTTTTAGCGTCGCGTTGCGCCTCGCTCGCCTCGTCATCGTCGTCGTCGTCGTCGTCGCAAGTGGATAAAGAGTTAAAGAATAAGATAAACAGATAAAAGAATAGAACCGTGAATGGTTTAGGTAATGGTTTTAAGAAAGGGTCGTCGAAATGTACAGCTACGTAGATACCTTCACCTACCTACACACCTATAAACGTAAAGGTGTGCTGGAGGAGGGAGGGAGGGAAAGTGGAGAGCTTACAGCACATTTACTCAAATCACGTAGCCTGCGAGTCCGTATACATATAAGGTCGACGTCGTTACCTAGAAAATTGATTCTGTCCCATATATTCGGCGAATGGCGAAAATTCCAACGTATAGTCTCGTTCCTATTATACCTACCTTCCCCACCTACCCTGGCGCCCTCTCTCTCTCTCTCTCTATATATATATACGTTTCGTTACAGCCAGCAAGCAGCTTTTTAACGTATCTGCTCCAGGTTGCCTTCTCGTATGTTTCTGTATATATATACAGGTATATATATATATACTTATGGCTTTCTTAACAACACTTCTTCCTTCCTCTTGCTCCTGCGGCAACTCAACAGCATCCTTTATATCACCTGGGACCTTTATAACCTCTTGAATCTGTCTTTTACTCGGCTTCTCTCGATGTGCACTTTTATTCGACTATGAAACTCCATTTTCTTTTACAAAGACTAATGAATAGTTTTCTTTTTCCGTCTCCGTATACAGTATCGGTTTTAGGTACCATCTCACGCTCACTGTTCCGCTATACTTCACTTATATTCATCTATACCTTCAGTCTGCCGCACTCATTACGGCGCGAGCTTTTTCTTTGCTTTCGATTTCCGTATACCAATGTACCAGGGTCCGATGTATACCTATGGAAGGGGTGAATCCTAGCTCAGGGAAAATAAGCTATACTTGGTAATCCTTACGCAGGTAGTATCGGCAACACGAAAGAAAAAAATGTTTTGACAAAAGTTGAAGCACTATTATTTTAGTTCAAGATACCAGAGTCTGTTTTCCACAGACCATTCGGTGGGAGCAATTTCTTTTTGAATATTTGTCAAGTTCTTACCAGTGACTGTTGTGTTCGTTTCACAAGAGTGTTTTTTTTTTCAAGTCCTTATCAGCACGTTTTTTTCTGTGTTATCCGTGTTCGCGAAAGGTGTAAAGTATTTTTTCAGTAAGTCAAACTTCAATTTGCTTTCTTTTTCGCAAATTTGTCGAAACCCCCCAGAAAGCACAACTAGTGTCCCTACTGAATATACATATCTTCAATCTGTTAGCTCAATTTGGAATGGAGTTACACGAGGAACAAAATCAAAAAATCAAAAAAAAAATAACCAAAAAATCACATATTTGGGCTGTGAAGGGCTGAAATGGGGCAGAGATTTCGAGACCCCCAAAAGGCACATCTAGGGTCTCTACTTACTGAATCATCATTATCAGCAAGTCTCAGTCACTTACGACTGTATTGCACCGAGAAGAGCACGCCATCTATTATGATCTTATGCCTATGAAGCAGCTCCTATCACAGAGCCCATTCGCGTTTTGATGATGTCAGACCACCTGGTCGGAGATCTTCTCCCTCTTTTCCCAGGGGCTTTACCAAGGAGAATGTCTTTTTCGAGATTGCCGACTTCTCTCCTAGTTACATGCCCAAAATACCCTAGAATGCGTTTCTCGCTTCAACACTTAACCTAATTTGCTCCTGTATTTCATTGACGATTGAAATGTCGGTTTATTGTGCTGTCCAAGGTATTCTCAGCATACTTTGCCAGACTCACATCTCAAAGGCATCGATTCTATAGGAAAATAGAGAAAACAAGTGATTGTATAAGTCTCTTCGTTGTCTTTCTGTAGATTTATTTATTACACGTGACATTACGTAGTCTGCTCATAACTGATTTGCTCAGAGCAGTTCGGCGCTGTATTTATGCCGACGAGCCTCCATCTGCTTCTATGATGGAGTCTAAATATACAAAAGCGTTGACCTTTTCATATTCGCTCAGAGCTGTAGAAATTGGAAGACACTCAGCCCAAACCACCACCGTGACTTTTGTTTTCGATGCATTAATACGAAGTCCAAGTTTTTCGCTGGTCATCTCCATCAGGTTGACGAGCTTCGCCATTTTTTCTTCATCCGCAGCGATCAAGGTGGTATCATCTGCATATCGCAGATTAGAGATTCTTCTTTCTCCAATAGAAATACCACCAGTCCAATGTTCTAGAGCCTCACAAATTATGTGCTCACCAATGATATCGAATAACTGCGGCGATAATATGCGTCATTGACACACTCCCTGTTTCGCTTGAAAAACCTTAGATTCTTCACCGTCAACTCTCACCACCATAGAATTGAACTCATACAGGGACTCCACCAAATCTACTACATGAGCAAGGACTCCCATCTCTCTTAGAACTTTGAAGAGCTTCCAGTTCACGCAGTCAAAGGCTTTGGCGTGATCTATGAAACACATCAGTACAGGTATGTTGAACTCCCTGCACTTTTCGATGATTTGCCCGACATTCATTATCTGTTTCCTTTTATGCCTGTGTAGATACACCTTGATCCGGTTGTTTAGGATTCGTAATATAACTTTGCTGCTGTGTGGAATTAGAGCGATTATTCGTTAATCATAGCATAATCTTGCATCTCCTTTCTTATGCAAGGGAATCAGCACCAACTTACACCATTCAGTGGGCCATTTACGACTCTGCCATAACACGTTGCTGAGTTGCTATATTGCTTTGATTCCATTTTCAGCAAGAGCCTGAATGTACATGCCTATTTTAAAGTTTCCAGCTCAATTTGGAGGGGAGTTATGTGAAGAATAAATTCAAAAAATAAGAATAAAAAACAAAAAAACCACATACTTGGGCCTGTGAGGGAGTGTAATGGGGCAGAAAAATCGAGAACCTCAAAGGCCCAGCTAGGGCCCTTACTACATGTACATACCAAATTGCAACTTCTGGCTCATTTTGGTGGGAAAAGGGAAAACCCCTCTTGCTCCATATTAGGTCCAGGAGGTTGATTTTTGAATATGTTATGCAACTTCAGATTCTCTATCGATTGACTTAAAAAGGAACAATTTTTGTGTTTTTGACCCTTCAGCACTCCCTTCCATAAAATGGATCAAGACTGAATTTTGATCCAAGGTCATCCCCACTCATATATATCTAATCCGCCCCCAAACTGCGCAGACTGAACGAATTAGAGCAATTTTGGTGTATATCGCGCAAAGTAAATGATTAAAAAATAAAAATATATCCGACGTGGCAAAAAATTGTCTTAATGGCCTGCTAGGACCCCAAAATAGATTTTGTTGGTATTCCTCTCCCATCACTGGTCGATAGACTATAATAGCGTAGTTCTGAGGATTCTCAAAAAAAAGCACACGCCTTTTTTAATGAAATGGACATGTTCAAAGTTCCAGTTTCTTATGTTGTTCATTGGGGAGAGGCGGGGCTAGTTGAAGGATTTTTAAAGGTCAAGGAACTGATTCTTTTCATAACCTGTTCATTTTTTGATTTACTATAGTTTGTCTGAGCTTAAAATAATTGGAATGAACTTTTTGGATCTAAAAAAAAAAAAAAAAAACAATGAATATAGTACTACTCTGACTGGCTTGTCTTCAAAGATCTCATGCAAAATCTGGTTAAAAACTGATCTATTTTCAAGAACGAATGCTTAGGTTGGAATGTACATATATGTATATGGTAGATAACCTTGCCTATGACGTTTCAATAAAGTAAAAGTTTCACTCCAAAATTCGACAATATGAAGACTTCTAAAATTTACGAAAGTATAGCTCGTATACATTTAACACTTTATGTGTGAACCATGAAGATATATGTACAGAAACGAAGAAAACAAGAAGAAGAAATAGTAAGTAGATGGGAGTGCAGGTACTTATACTCACATCCTAAAATAGAGGAAAAGTGTAAAAAGCGTAGCAAGCATGGTATAGGCTGCGTAGGTCCTACATAGTACGTACTATAAGACGAAGAATATATTCTGTGTGCTTCTATACTACGAGTAGGTATATAAAGTGTAGTATACTATACTACGTCTTTAAAAAGCAAACAAATAATGTAAAATTTTCGTTTGCCGATCACGTACATAACGAACTGAAACTCGAAATCAAAATAATAAACAAAGCCGTCGGTATACCGTATCGAGTTTGAGTTGATGCTACGTACGATGGCAAGACACATACGATGGTGTGCTCTTTCAGTCTTGAAGACGTATTATACATGAAATGGTGTTTTGAACGTGTGTGTATAGTTTATGTCTATACATAGTAAAAGTAAATTTCATCAGACTTAGATTATCACCTTGCGTAGAGACTACGGATGTACCAAGGAAGGGTGGCACTGGAAATAGTACTCTATACTTTTATTATATGAACTTGAAAATATTTTATAACTATATCGTGCCGACTGGCGGCTCAAATTGATTCCAGGAACAGATATTTTCCAATATGGTCTTCAAGTACTTATATAAACTTAAAGCTGAGTTCGCACGATCAAATAATTTGTGTAGCTTTTGGGCTTTAGATTTGGATCATGGACCTTTTCGGAAGAAGACAGTGAAATATATATTATCAAATTGCATATGGTGGGGCTACACATCCGACACCACCTCATTCGACATCGCATGCCTGACATATTCTACCCTCAAAATCCCATGAATTTAACCTTCACCGGCAAGTTGCCCCATAGGCAAGGTGAAAAACGAGTGAGGTATGAGTATGAGTGTTGAGATGTGAATGGAAAGAATACTATCATAAGTTTCATAGGGTGGATCATCGCATCAGATAAAGAAATGAAACATAATTTTACCCAAATTATCAATGAAATGAAACAGCATTGGTTCGAAGTCCAAGAGTGATGATACAATACTTTGTCTCAGTTGAGAGTAGAAATTTGATAACGAGCTATCAACATTTATGAGCAAGGAAGTGCATTACGTTGCAATTAAAAACCCATGCCTACATTTCCTTTTTGTCCTTGTCTCCGAACTCGTTATCAAATTTCCACTTTTGACTGAGTCAAGAGTATAAGCTAATATTCGTTCATTTATTATTTGTATTTTGAAAGGCTCGTCACACGTTGTACTACGCTGTGAAGCAAGCAGACGATAAAAATGTAGCGTACCATACATGCGTGATACGTTCTGCGCAATGTATGCTATGTAGCGTAGTAAAACATAGCTGTAGTGTGTAATGATCCTCAGACCTGTCACACACCTAGCTACGCTATGTTTTATTCTGTTACGCTACATTTCTTAGAAACGGCGCGCGCAGTGAAAAATTCACGCTAATTCTCCAACGCGCATGGTGAAAACGTAGAGTAGTAGAATAAAACGCAGCGCAGATAGGAGTGTGCTGCGCTTAATATGCTGTTTCTTTTGTCGGAACCAGACAAGGAAAATTACACCATGATAAGTTGGCCACCATAGCCCAAGACCTGGATAACCTGCTGGATAAATTATCAAGCGTCACACAGATCAACTAAGAGGTAGAAGTAACTGCAGCTTGGTAGGATATACGGACATTCTTCTTGAGGTCGTAAAGACAAAAGTGATAGTGTAGTGGTAGCTGTTCTGTAATTCTTGTAAATATTTCCAAGCCTGAAATATACCTTCGTTCACCTAACCTATCGTCATTGTTTATAGAAAACTTATACTGTTTTACAGGCATTATTTATGTAGAACTTGTAGTGAAGCAATAAATGGGTTTATCTAAGAAGATAAAATTATTTTATCTAAGAAAATAAAATTATATAAGCTTTAATCAAATTTTATAGGTCTTTATTGGGACCAAATTTGATCAAGGATTTTTAATCCATTCTTACATAATTATATTAAACCATTTCTTTCAGAAGTGTTACCTCAATTGAGCTGACAACAAGATTTATTAATCATGTTTGGCAAGGAAATGTGTTTTTTCCCTCCAAGAGATGATGATCTCTTGAAAAGAAAAAACTGTTGCAATGATGGATCTATCAAATCCAGTAACGATGATGTTTTCTAAAAAAATAATAAGGAGAAAAGCAGTAGGCTGTTCCTGTGGCTGAAATAGTTGACACCATATACTTCAATGAAAAATCACAAGGCTGATGTTGAGAATATCATATATTACTCTGACGCATGTGGAGGCCAAAATTGTGATTTGTATATTACCACCATGTTTCTTACAATTATGGAAACTTTCACCAACCTTCCAATGGTTAATGGGCACTCACATATTGAATGTGAACTGACCATGCAGGCATAGAAAAACAAGAATTGAATTGCAAAACGTTAATTAATAAATAGAAAAATTCCTTTAATTCCTGTAATATTCAAGATGGGGGCGAAATCACTTACTAATATTACCTCTTCACATTTTACATACTTGTATTCGAAGCTGTTTTTAGGCACGGATTATCTGAGCAGAATTAGATAAATTAAGGAATGAAGTTCATCGAAGACCGACAATTATTCCAATTGCTACAAATAATAAATAAAGATTCTCTTGATTATTTGTTGATCAAAGTAACACCTCTTATTACAAAACAGGATACAGTTATGAGAACTGCTCTCACTCCGAACCAAAAATGATGTGTTTCCATCAGATACTTAGCCACAAGATCAAATTATAACGTGAATAGAACGATAATATGGTAATCCAAGTAAGCATTATTATGAATCCGAAACATAAAAAATGCTCGATTATAAAAAATAATTATTGATGGTGATGAAAATACTATACAATAAAGACAAAAAAAAAAATGTGCCAAGAGTTTTTATACCAATCAGCATTACAGTACATGGTGGTGCACGCATCAAACAAGAAATCCCATTGCTTACTGAGTATAACTAATTGAGCCAATCAGAATAGACTTTGAAATATAAATGGTGTTATTGGTGGAAAGGAAATATCTCAGCCAGGAGAAACCTCTGTAGGGAGAGGATATCAATAGAGATCTCTTTTGTAATAGTTAGTGTAACAGTCGTTCAGAATTCATAGAAAATAGGCACCAAAGTCATTTTCCAATCAATTTTATATTGAATTTTTTAGAATTTTACAATGAAGCTTTACAATGGTAATACTGAAAATTACTACCATATCATCTACCATTATTTTTCTGAACTTTGGGAAGCAGAATACTTCATCCATTATGTAATAATGCAGCTGCAGGCCCTGTTGTTTGATATGAATCATCAACTTGAAAAATTCGTTCTTTTGAGATTTTGAAACAACAGATCACATATTTATAGACGTTTGAAGTTTTAAAAACAATCATCTTGAGTCTCTCCAAGCCCCTACAAAATTTCCCAACACTCTTTCAAGTCCATTCATCACATCTTAAACCTTTCTAAGCCCCTTCAGCTCTTCTCAGTTCTCTGTAAATCTCTTGTCTCTGCAATCCTCCAAAATCTTGTGAATTCTCTCAAAGTTCCGACATGGTCTGTGTGAATCTTACGGAGAATTTGAAACAACAGATGGATATTTATAGACGTTTGAAGTTTTGAAAACAATCATCTTGAGTCTCTCCAAGCCCCTGCAAAATTTCCCAACACTCTTCCAAGTTCTTTCATCACATCTTGAACCTTTCTAAGCTCCTTCAGCTCTTCTCAGTTCTCTGTAAATCTCTTGTCTCTGCAATCCTCCAAAATCTTGTGAATTCTCTCAAAGTTCCGACATGGTCTGTGTGAATCTTACGGAGAATTTGAAACAACAGATGGATATTTATAGACGTTTGAAGTTTTGAAAACAATCATCTTGAGTCTCTCCAAACCCCTACCAAATTTCCCAACACTCTTTCAAGTCCTTTCATCACATCTTAAACCTTTCTAAGCCCCTTCAGCTCTTCTCAGTTCTCTGTAAATCTCTTGTCTCTGCAATCCTCCAAAATCTTGTGAATTCTCTCCAAGTTCCGACATGGTCTGTGTGAATCTTACGGAGAATTTGAAACAACAGATCAGATATTTATAGACGTTTAAAGTTTCAAAAATAATCATCTTGAGTTCCTCCAAGCCCCTACCAATTTCCCAACACTCTTCCAAGTCCTTTCATCACATCTTTAACCTTTTTAAGCCCTTTCAGCTCTTCTCAGTTCTCTGTAAATCTCTTGTCTCAGCAATCCTCCAAAATCTTGTAAATTCTCCCCAAGTTCCGACATGGGCTGTGTAAGTCTTACGGAGAACTGACGAGATAGTTTACTGAGATTTACAAAGGTTTACCTTTATGTACAGTTCTGAAAACTCTAGATATATGGGATTGAGAGAGATTTGTGAAAGGCTTGTAAAGACTTACAAAGTCTGTTCAGAAACGCTATTTTTACATGTAACTTTACAAGAAACGTGAAAAATGATTACAACGAAGAGTAACTAAGATGCGCAGGCATAGGATCGTCTACTCCAAGTACATCCAAAACAAGCATTAAACTTTAGATAGACCTTCGAAAGGGAAGCTAACTTTAAAGACATATTTACAATAAAGTACATGTCATTTGGATATTGAAAAGGCAACATCAAGCTGTTGGTCGAGCATCCCTTGGCGACAGGCCAATTTACATCGCTATATAAATTCAACCGTCTTATCGCCTAATTAGAGTACCATGCGGTCAGTTCGGTGGTAATACGAATTGAAATTTTACGCCATTCTCATCCATCTACGTTTCTCAATTCTTCACTCAGTATAAATAATTCATCCATCCGACTCATCGGCAAGAAATTTTCACAACAATGTTTTAAATTTACAAACTAAGTAGAATAAGAAGAAGAAGAAGAAGAAGAAGAATAAACCAGAGACTTTGAAACAACAGCGCAACATATCTTCTCGACAAGGTAGGGGTTAGAAGAGTGGAAGAGGAAACAACAGACGAAAATTTCAACTTTAGCACGTTGTTGCATGTGGATGCTATATAAAGGCGAAGAATTTCGCCGAAAGCGGAATATTTAACCAGACACGAGAGACTATAGAGTGCGAGAGAACGTCTCCGTTTCATACATACGAAAATCTAATCGTCGCCAAGTTAGACAATGCGAAAATTGTAGCGAAACAACTTCCTCAGCGTATAGCTGCGCGTCTCGTTTGAAAAGAAAATGAAAAGAAGTTGTAACAGCTAAACCGCTTGTAGATTTATTTTTCCTACCACCAAGTATCTTCTCTCTTCTCACCATAGCCGATATATATACCGCTCAGATCTAAGGGTTGTGAAAAGTAGGCGTTTTTAGTTTTTGCTCAATTCTATAGCTAGCTGATTTCATCAACGTACATTTCAACTCGAGCAATGTAGATAATGAGATTACAGCGACTCGAACGCAATTACAGGTACAGCTAAAGGAGTCAAGGTGTAAATAATTCAAGGCGAAACGTCTCGTGGCCCGGTGGCAAATCTACGTACCGTACTTTTCCTTTCGGAGCTAAGTAAACTTTATATTTAGCTGGTGCAAAACGCTTTATATATTAGCCGAATAATTCAAACAATGTGTCCAACTTGCGTTGAAATTTGTCTTGGTATTTGCAAAACTCTTACGATACTTAGACCGTTCGTTGTTGCGCACCCTCATCTATGGCCCCCTTGCCTTTGTTTCGCAAACCCTTTAGTATTGTGCAGCTCGAAACCAACAACGTAACGGTTCCAAATTGTTGCGGATTTATTCAAGATGGAAACATATCGCGAATGATTCTTCTTCTCCTTTCAACAACAACAACAACAACAGCAACTATTTCGCCCAGGATTATGCAGCCCAGCACAAGACACCAGACGCAGACACTGTACAGAAAGATAAACTGCGCAAAGAGATGATTTGTTATCCTTCGACCAAACTGGACTACGGGCGGGTAAGAGGAGGACCTCAGAAACGTATATATTTCATTATCGAGTCGTGTATTAATTTACACCGTGGGATTCGAGGCTTAGTCGACGAGCTTTTACACGTACACATCAGACGAAGGTATACACCAGGGTGAAATGTCGTTTAAAGCAATACGATGCAGTAGTACGCGAAGAAAAACTCGTAAAACGCGTTACCTTTTAACCATTTCAGATGGAAAACAGGCTACCCCCCAAAAAAAAGGGGCTAGGTAATACGGTACAGGTACCGAAGAAGGTAGGAAAAAATAAAATTTTATATACAATTCGCGAAAAGAATTAACCCAGCGACCTCGTAACCATCGCTGCCGGTAGATTAAAATTATATTCTTCAAAAGCTTTTCTAAAGCTGTATTTTTACAACGCCGGAGAATAATTAACAACGTATATAAGAAAATCAATTCGATTATTTACGAGTGAAGTGGAAATTCGCTCGTTTGGCGGGTTTACGACTTATACCAGCCAGCGATTAAACGTCAACCTGGAGGGGGGGATCAAACCGTGGTGAAAAAAAGCTTTCATTTTGTGACGTAACGACGTTTAAAAAGATTACCCCCACTGTGCGAGATTCTTTCTACAAAGAGATTTAAATTTTCAATATCGTTCTAATAAATAAAATAATTTTATTACTTTGAAAAAAGAAATGGAAATATACAGAAATAGAAAAAAAAAAAAAAAAAAAAAAAAG
>FIZR01026687.1:0-10686 GCA_900060175.1 Ferrisia virgata
TGTTTGGTCAATAGTTGGGTACTGTACGTTGACAAAGCCAGGCCTTGCTCCAGTCGTCTTCGGATACCTGGAATGAACCTTCTGGTCTTCACGGTCTCTAACATCTCCCACCTTCCCTGCCATAGCTCGACTGCCTTATTCCAGCACTATGTTTACTATAACCAATCTCAAGGTTAGGGACACTATAAAAACTGATAAATTGAAAATGCAACTATATAACTTCAGCCAAATTATGACAAAGGCTCTTCAAGACGGAAGTTTCAATTCCAAATGCCAAAGTGCCACGAAAAATGCATCAGCCTGCCCAATGAAGCAGCTTAATTGCTATAAATGTAAAGGGAAAGGTTTACATCACGCATTATTGCATCGGTACAACAATAATTTTCTAATTCCTTTATCATGTAGGGAGACACATTTTCTCTGGGCAGCGTCATCTCTGGGGCTATTACTTGTAACAATACTGGAATTCTCAGTTCCTTGGGGATGTTAATGAGAGGTCTTTGGGTTAGTATATTTTTTCGTTTCAGAATACAAAATCCTGAAGTGATTCTGGTCTTTGTCCATTTGATATTGTAATACTCCATGACTTCTCTCCTGCTCTTTGACATCAAAGCGTCTATCACGTTTGTAACTTCTTTAGTTGGCAAAGGAGATTTTGAAATCCACAAATCAACCGCTTCTATTTTACACTGCACAGTATCTATTGTCCTGTCATCTTTTTTACCATTGTACTTTGAAGGAATAACGTATTTTCCTGCTCTCTCTTTATTCACTCGTATCGGATATTTAGTAGATAGTCATCATTTGGGTGAGGCGGTGTTGAGAGGGGCCAAAAACGAAAAAATTGTTTGTTTTTTTTATTCAATCAATAGAGATTCAAAAGTTGTGTAACATATCCAAAAATCAACCTCATAGGTCAATTAGAAGGGGAGATATGAGGGTTTTCTCCAGCCTCATTGCAGCCCCTCACAGCCTCAAAATATGTGATTTTTTGGTTGGTTTTTTCAAGCGATGCTTTTTATTTATTCCAGACATTGGAAAGCAGTTCTGTCCAAATTTTCATTTAAAAAGCATGATGTGTCTGGCCTAATTTTTGCCGAAACCGATTGTTCAAAATCAGTTTAGAAAACAAGTTTATTCTAAACCAGTTCCAGACTGGTTCTCGAGCCTCAGTTCCGAAACTGTTTTGGAACTACGTTTTAAACCAGTTATAGGAATAGTTTTTTAAAATGGATTTTGATTCAGTTATAAAAACAGATTTTCAGGAACCAGTTCATTGGTACCAATTTTCTTGGCCAGATTGCATTTTAGCGCTGCAAGAAAATATTTTATTTGATTTTCGAGGAAAGAATAGCGTAATTTCGGATGTAAAACCAGTTTATTTTGAAACGGATTTATTGTACTCATTTTCAGAACTTGGTACTTTTTTATTTCAGACAGGGAAAAGTAGTTTTGTTCAAATTTTCATCGAAAATTTCTGGAGAAACCGGTTTCACAAACCAAGATTCTAAAAAACAGTTGAAAGCCAGTTTTTTGAACAAATCTTTCGAAACCAGTTGAAAACCAGTTTTTTGAACGAGTCGTTCGAAACCAGTTCAGAACCAGTTTTAGAACTATGCTCAAAACCGGTTTTAAGAACAGTTTTTTTTTTTAAATAAATTTTGGTTCAGTTTCAACAACAGATTTTTAGATACCAGTTCACTGGTGTAAGTTTCCGTGGCCAGACCCCATTTTAGTGATGCAAAAAATTATTGTATTCTGATTCTCAAAAAATAAAAAAAATAAAAAAATAAAAGGTATTTTTGATGTAAATCCGGTTTATTTTGAAACGGATTCATTGTGCCTGTTTTCAGAATTTGATTCCTTTTTTATTCAACTCCTAAAAAAGCGGTTCTGCACAACGAAAACCGATGTGCTTCATCTACTTTCTGAAGAAACCAATTTTTGAAACAGGTTCAGAACCGGTTTCAAGATCCGATTTTTAGAAAACATTCAAGAACCAGTTTTAAAAACAAGCTTTTTGAAACCAGCTTGAAACTGATTTTTGAGCTGCAGTTCAAATTTGGTTTCTCAACCAAATTCAAAACCGGTTTCAAGAATAGTTTTTTAGAAACCAGTTCATTATTTGTGTGCCGATTTCCATGGCTGAATTTGATTTCAGTGTCGCAAAAAAACATTACCGAATTTCGAAAACAAAACTGCAGCTCATCTCGAAACTGGTTGATTCGCTCGAATTTACCACACAAGACAACAACGTTACAATTTTCATAGAAATCGGGAGTAGCCTATCGGTGATTCGAAACTACCTATGTACATCTCAAACGACTTTAAAAATACCCACGAATAGGTACCTTTCACATTGACCATCGTTACTTTTCAGTAAATCCAACGCCCATTTCAGATCGTTTTCCGAATACTCGTCTAGTACAGAATCATCTCTATGTGGTGATTGTCTACGCGATATGTGCGATTCTGTCGACAGATCTTTATAGATCGTTGATGTGTGAGCATTTCGAATGCATTTTGTTGTAGACTCGTCCTCTTCGTTTTCGTCGTCTGATTCCTCCTGCGAATAATTCATTTTCGAACTCAGTGAGAAGTTTAAAACCATTTCGATATGCCGCATTGCTATTTTTAAATGAATGTTTTTATTATAATTTGGCGGGGGTGGGTGGAATGGGGTTGGAAATTTTTTTGGAGGGCCAAGGTATACTGAAAGTTAAAACTAATCAGCCACAATTATCTGATTTGCGTAAATTCCAGTTACATTTCATCTAAATGGTGTCACTACTTCAGTCTCCTCCTCAAATTAAAGTTTGGGGGCAGACCTACATTCGAGGGGAGGATCGAAATAAAAAATGATGATGATTTTCGGATTCAGTGCGAAATTTTAACCTATTTTGATATATCACGTCGCTATTTTTTAGCAAGTATTCCATTGCTTGGTTCGGGTGGGGGGTGGGGGGGGGGGTGACACCAACCTGTTTATCTTCATTACTTCGCGTTATGCAGGAATTTTTCGGCCATTTTTTTGCGGAAATCGACTTTAAATGGTTTCATTCAACAAAATTAACGAGTATTTTGAATTCTCACCTGTTTTTCGGATAAGAGAACTGTTTTACTGTCAAAAATCGTCCAAAATGCACAAAAATTGCACTTAAAGTGCAATAGAATGCAGTTGTGCAGGGTGCAACGGGAAAAAATTACATTTTCGATATCGGGGGAAGCACCTCGGCACAAATCCGTCGACTTTTTTTGGTTCGGACCATGTCCCCCAATCACCTCTTTAAGCCCCACCCCCTTTGGGCTGGGTTAAAATTTTGAAACTGAGCTTTTTCGAATAAGGTGGATAGTATATCGACATTTTGGCAGCTCTTTTTTTTTTCCCCCAAAAAAAGAACCCTGAATTCGATTTGTAGAGCACTTTTTCGCGTTTGGTTCATAGATTAATTATATTAATGATTTTCAGTATAAATAAGGAAAATATCTGTTGAAGTAGTTGAAAGTTGAAAGAACAAGAAGTACTTTCAAGTTCTTTCTCTATACCTACCTTTACCGAATCGGTCTCGCTGGTAGATTCTTCATCATCTGCAGTTCTCTCCTCAGCCAATTTTCTCGTATCAGAAATAATATCGAAAATCGAATCGATGGTTTCGATATCGTTTTCGTTTACTGGTTTTCGAGATTTTTGGATTATATCATCTTCTTTATGGAATTTTTCGCCAATTATACTTATATGTTGAACCGGTTGCAGATCAGAGGTATACGCCACAGCTACATAACCTAAAAGAGAAAAAAGCTCGTAAAAATAAAAGTGTGCTTGTGACAGGTAGCAGGAGGGGGGGGGGGTAGAAACTATTTACCAGGTTTTACCGGATGCCAAGCTATAGATGATATTTTTTTGAATCTAATTTCCATATTTATGAAAGATTTATAGTAATTTAGAGATACATCGTGGTCTTGTGATGGTTGGCTTTGATGAAGTGTTGGTGTTATTGTTGTTGTTGTTGTTGTTATTGCATTAGTGGAAATTTCTTCGAAACTATATTTATAGGTACATATTTATGAGAAGTAAAAAAAAAAATAGGTGTTAAGCTTATTGAACCGTATAGATAACTATATAAGATTGTTTTTATTTTGCCATCGTTATTGTTGCAAATTGATCGTATAATTACTAGCAATAAAATTTAATTATAGCTCGACGAGGTATGATTTGTCACCGGTTAGTTTTCCTTATAATTATCAACTTTGTGTTTTTTTCCCCTTTAATTTTATAATCAATGAGAAAGAGGAAAAAATATCGCGTATATTTTTTTCCTCGTTAATCGATATTGAAAAAAAAAGCTGTAAAGCTGTACGTTAATATCCTACTTTAGCTGTTGAATGTGATCTAGTTGATCTTCACAGTGTTCAGATTCAGTTTGGAATTCCAAAGATATTTCGCATGTATTGGTTTGGGTATGAACAGTGTGGTATTTAACGTTGACCTGTTGCAACAAAGTACATACAAAATTAATAACAGGTATTCTGGTATTTGTACGAAAATTATTATTTTCCAAACGACGATAATTCGAAATTCAAGGTCGGAAAATAATTTTTTAATAAGACCTCTTTGTGTGGGATATTTTTAAACGAATATTTGTCGTCGGGTGGAATTCGTCGACTGTAGTTACATCGTGTAATAAATAGATATAATTAACGTATTTGATGACCCCGACTATGTCGCTACAAGCGAAGCAGACAATTTTGGAAAACATGTTTTTACCAACGACGTGACCAAATATTGGCTAAATTATATTCAAAACCTAGGCACTCGTACTTACTTGTAGGCCAATATCCAATTTGGTTTTTCGTAAAAGTTTATACGCGTTTAGCGACGCACTTGCAAATTCCACGTAGTCCAAATCTTCGTCTACAAAATTCACGCCTTCGTAACGTTTTTCCAGGTTTCCGATCCATTCGACGCTGATCTATTCGATAAAAATTACGAGCTTGAAAAATTACACCAGCAATCAACGTCGTAATTTCATCTGTCTCGTGTATCTCGTGATTTGTCTCGAATTGTACGAATTGTACGATGTAGTGTTTGGTATGTTGAAATTTTGTCAATAGGGGTACCTTTTCTCGAGTTGTTTCGATTCGTGCTTCGTCTACTTCTTTCTCACTGCCATGAGAGAGCCATATTCGAGGTTCGCAACACTTCAGAGTGGATACACGTATTTGATAGGTATCGTGTAGATTCTGCAGTGAAGATAGGATAGCATTCTTGGAGTCAACGGTACGAGCAATGCAATTGGTAGGATTTTGATGCAGCGGATCGTAACCGACGAGTACTTCATCTTCTTTGTAGCTCTGCGTCAAATTAATTTGAAGCAGATTGAAGATTGAAATGTTATTTTGTTACGCGAGAAACATTGAGAGAGCATTTTTTAAAAGTACAATTCATTGGGAAATTCGACGGAAAATTATTGAGATTGGCAGCACTGAAAAAAGCGATTCACGATAATTTGACCATTTTCACAAGGTTAAAAATTCAGTAAAAATTTGACCAAAATAGGTAAAAAGCGTCGGAAATTGATCAAAAATCACGAAAAAAAAAATTTTGTTAAATGGGCGAAAAATCATCAAAATTATGAAATAAATTGTTGAAAATTTTCGGAGATTTGGTCAAGATTTGATATAAATTGGGCGAAAGCCGAACCGTAATATGAAAATAAAAAGAAGCGCTTTGCGATGCTTATTCAGGCTGATTTTCGTCACATTACCATCAAAACGATCATCTAGGGTCCTTACTCACGGTACTTACCCAACTCCAACTTCCTAGTCCAATTTGGAGGAGAGTTATGGTGGGAACGAACTCAAAAAATAAGGAAAAATGACCAAAAAACCACATTTTTGGGGCTGTGAGGGGTTGCAATGAAGCGGAAGTCGAGACCCCCCCCCGCCCAAAAGGCACATCCAAGTCCCCTAGTGAATGTAAATATCAAATCTCAACTTCCGGACTCATTTTGGTGGGCAGATAGAGGAATAAACCGGATTCACCTCAGAAATAACTTTTATTTTTTTTATTTTTTTGAGAATCAGAATACAATAATTTTTTGCATCACTGAAGGGAAAACCCTCATATCTTCCCCGCTAATTGACCTAGGAGCTTGATTTTGGGGTATGTTATGCAACTTTGGATTCTCTATCAATTGACTCAAAAAGGGAACAACTTTGGTGATTTTTGCCCCTCAGCACCCCCTCCCCCAAAATGAGGCAAAACTGAATTTTGACCCAAGAGGTTATCCCCACTCATGTATATCCAAAGGTCTACTGAACGGGGGAGGGGGTGTCCCCCCAAGCTTACGGGAGTTGGCAAAATTGGCTGACAGTTGGTAAAAATTGGAAAAAATAAAAATTAATGGAGTTTTGAAATCAGTGACGTTTTTTTTCAGGAACCTTTCTGGATTTGAGCCTACAGGGACCAATTTTTACGGGTAGTTTTTTTTTCATATTTTAGGTCAATTTTCGACATTTTTACGTAATTTGGCCCAACTTTTTCCCTTTTTAGCAACGTTTCACAATTTTTTACTGAACGTTCGATCATTTTCAGCAATTTTTTTCATATTTTAGGTCAATTTCATTCAATTCTTGACGTTTTTAATAATTTTTAATGAATTTTTTCCAATTTTTGTCAAATTATAGGTTAATTTTTACTTGGTTCCAACATTTTTCACGTTTTCAATCAATTTTTATTTATTTTTGTCAAACTTCTACCCAATTTTCGACTATTTTAACGATTTTTTTTTTCATATTATAGGCCAATTTTCAGTCAATTTTCGACATTTTTACGTGGTTTTGCTCAATTTCTCCCCTTTTCCCTTTTTTAGCAACTGTCCACAAATTTTTACTAAATGTTCGATCATTTTTAGTGATGATTTTCATACTTTAGTTTAATTTCATTCAATTTTCGACATTTTTCATGATTTTTAACCAATGTTTTTACCTTTTTATCATATTTTAGGTCATTTTTCAGTCAATTTTTGACAAATTTTTACGAAAGTTTCGATCATTTTCAGCAGTTTTTTTCATATTTTAGGCCAATTTTCATTCAATTTTCGACATGTTTCATGATTTTTAATCAATTTTTTGCACTTTTTTCTATATTTCAGGTCAATTTCATTCAATTTTCGACATTTTTCACGATTTTTAATCAATTTTTATCAATTTCTGTTAAATTTTTACCCAATTTTTGACAATTTTAACGATTTTTTTTTTCATATTTCAGGTCAATTTTCAGTTGATTTTTGACATTTTTCGTGATTTTTCCATCAGTTTTTTGCACTTTTTCGACATTTTAAGCTAAATTTCAATGATTTATACGGATTTCTTTATATTTTAGATCAATTCCATTTGACGTTTTTAACGATTTTTTTTCATATTTTAGGTCAATTTCATTCAATTTCACATGTAATGCCTACACCTGCTCAAAAAACCACTTATTTGGGGCCGTGAAGGGATGAAATGGTGCTGAAAAGTCGCGACTCCCAAAAGGCTAATCTAAGGTTCCAACTTGATGTACTTACCTAATTTCAAGGTCCTAGCTCAATGGTGGGAGGGAGTCACGAGTTGCAACGAACTTAAGAAATCAGAAACATCAAAAAATTACTTTGTTGGGGCTGTGAAGGGGTGCAACCCTCAAACGCATTTTTTTGATATTCCCCCTCCCTTCAATTTTTGCCGATCTTTCAATTTTCAGTACTTTTTATCGATCATTGTCACATTTTTACTAGATTTTCGATGGTTTTAAATGATCCTTTTTAATAATTTTGGTTTAATTTTTACCCACCTTATAACATTTTTGCACGATTTTCAACACTTTTTATACTTTTTTTGTCACATAAAGATTTTCTACACCTTAAACTCATCTGTGGTCTAATTTTCTTCCCATTATCGATGGTTTTAGCTATTTCTTTGTTTGATTTTCTATGTCATATTGTTAATAAAAACCATGGTGGATGAGAGGAGAGGAATATAAAAAAAAACCGTTTCGGGGGCTTAAGAGACCGTTAGACGATTTTTAGCCATGTTAGATACTTATTTTTGCTTTTATTCATTATTATTTTTTTTTCAGCCATGTCCCAATTTGGAGGAAGCGGTGCTGAAGGGTCAAAAACGCAAAAATTTCCCCTTTTTAAGCCAACTGCGAATCAATAGTTGCATTACATATCCAAAAATCAAACTCCCAAGCCAATTAGGAGGGGAGATATAGTATTTTCCAACCTTTTTGACCTTGTAAAAGGACTGTTCCTTCCTTATCCCCCACCAAATTGAGCTAGGGAGTTGAAATTCGGTATGTAAATTTCGTTGGGTGCCCTAGATATGCCTCTTGGGAGTTCCAACTATTTAGCTCCATTGCACCTCCTCACAGCCCCCAAAAAAGTAATTTTTTGATCGAGTTTTCTCATTTTTCTGATTTCTTGAGTTCGTTGTAACTCATAACTCTCCCACACCCCCAAATTGAACTAGGACCTTGAAATTAGGTGTGTACATCAAGTAGGAACCCTAGATGAGCCTTTTGGCAGTCTTGACTTTTCAACCTCCTTGCTCCTCTTGAAAAGCCTTAAAAATGTAGTTTTATCGTCGATCGAACTCCCCTCCCCACACATCTTGTCACTGATTACGAAAAAAAAGCTCGAGATGCTTCTTCTTGCCAAAGTAACGGATTGTGGTGTCGTTAGGTAGTAAAGTGGTAGTAAGGGGGGAGGAGGGAGGTCTTTGCGCTCGAAAATGGGTGTCAGAAGAACAATATTCCACGATAATCACGTTAATTGTAAAACAAATGGGCAACTTTTTACAAAACTACTTACGTATACAAATTATGTAAACTGATTTTCTGAAAAAATCGGCTTCTAATTTTAATTTAAAACCTTGACTGAAATTTACCTCCAGATGATTGCTAATTTTCCAAAACACCGACGATTGTTCGTTCGTTTTAATATCTTCGAGTAGCTGAGCCTTTTGAGCGAATTTCCACAATTTCTCGTGGTAAAATATCTCACTTAAATATTGTACGCTTCGAAGGGTGAAATGTGACGGCCATTCAGCATTTTCTGCAGTTTCCACAACGTCTAAGCTATTCAAATCTTCTTCTATCACAGACATGATATAATTTACAACTAGGTGTAAAAGTTGCGGTTGTAAATTTCGACAGGACTTTTATTATAAATGCATATAAATGCTACCATAGAAACCGAGCAGCGCGCCGCTGCATGACGCACGCAACATCGAGTTAAATATATTGCAAAAGGACGGATGTTGTGATTATATATATATATATATATGTGTGTGTGTGTGTGTGTGTGTGTATATTTCAGACTCTAGTATTTTGGTCTTTTGATTTTTTTAATTTTTTAAATAAAAATGGTAAAGGTTATGAAAATTTTGTAGAAATTTTTTTTAGAGAAAAAAAAAATTGTGATCTATTAAAGAAATAAACAAAATATTTTAATCAACTTGGATTTTTTCAAAATAATATTTTTTCAACTATTTAAATTTTAAATTGGCCGAATGAAAATGAAAATAAATAAAATTAATTTAAATAATTGATTTTATTTTTAAAAAATTATAATATTTAAAAATTTATCATTAAATTATTAATAAATAAAAATATTTAATTCAAATTGAAAATAAATTATAATGTAAATAAACTGAGTGCAAAGACCCTTCCATTTGAAAACATCTCCATCAAGAATCAGCCAACAACATTTAGAAATGGTCTTTACAGAATGGTTTAAAAATGTCATCCACCAAATCTACAGAAATACATTTTTGTAGAAAATACAAGTGTCCTAAAACGCTTGATATCTCCATAGGCCAAAATCAAATTCCACTTTCCGAATCAGTTAAATACCTCGGCTTAACCTTCGACAACAAACTATCCTGGAATCAACACCTAACTCAAGTAAGACAAAACTGCTTTTCCAAAATAAATCTCCTAAAGAAATTAGCCCACACTAGTTACAGATCTGATAGACTAACCTTATCTACTCAAATTATATAGGACTCTAATCCACTCTACATTCGACTATGGCTCTTGTATCTACACCACTGCGAATTCTTCTGTTCTCGACAGGCTAAACACAATTCACAACACTGGTATCAGAATCGCTCTCGGAGCCTTGTACACAGATGGCTCCAAATCAGAAACGAACAGTTGCGCTGTCATTGTTGATCTAACTGATCATCAAGATATAATTCGCTTTTTTGTACCACCAAGTTTCTCAGTTCTATCCACCGAGCTATATGCCATTAAAATTGCATTGCGGCTGAATTAGACACTTACTCTCTAAACCTCACTGACTCACTTTCCTCTCTCAAATGTATTGAAAACTTCCGCGAAAAATCGCTACACCACATCGCACGAGATATAATCTTCTTGTTATGTTGTATCTCGTGTCGAGTTACCTTCGCGTGGATACCTGGCCATAAAGGCATTCTTGGTAAGGAATTGGCCGATCTCGCAACAAGGGAAGCTTCCACTTTATTCCCTATACCAGATGTGCCGGTGCCTCCAGGAGACACCGTCAAACTAGTCACCGACCAAATGCACAACACCTGGTCTAGTACTTGGCAACAGATTCCAACAACTAACAAGCTGCGCCTAATTCGATCAAACGTATTGCCATGGAAAACCTCTACACG